>JAPYYD010004187.1:0-13354 GCA_028551405.1 Uromys caudimaculatus | reverse complement strand
CCCTCTGCTGGGTCTTGTGATCTCCGGCGAGGGATCTTTGTCCCGGCGCTGATCAGGTCTGGGGCCCTGTGGTCCAAGCTGAGGTTTCCGGCCGTGGAAGCTGCTGGTGGTCAGTCTCTGGTGAGCTGTGGGGCGTGTCTTTGGCCCTCTGCTGGGTCTTGCGATCTCCGGAGAGGGATCTTTGTCCCGGCGCTGATTAGCTGTGGGGCCCTGTGGCCCAAGCTGAGGTTTCCGGCCGTCGCCGGAAGCTGCTGGCGGTCAGTCTCTGTGGTCTGGTGAGCTGTGGGGCGTGTCTTTGGCCCTCCGCTGGGTCTTGCAATCTCCGGCCATGATTGCCCTTTCAAAGCCTATTTTGTAAGGGATATAGTTCAAATGCACGATACCATTCTACAGGTGCTTCAAAATATCTATAAAAAGTAGACGCCACTACCAGCATACCTAGCTAAAGTGCATGTTATTAAGCATCTGGTATCTTGGCATTAGAACTTACACTTCTCCTTTTCCTCTACCACCACTACTTCCTTATCCTCTCACCCATTTTCTTCTTCTGAGATTTTGTAGGGTTTTATTTTTTATTGTGTATGGGTGAAGAAAAATTGACAATACTGCAAAGCCCTACAATGACTGTTTTCTACATTGAACACCTACATTTGGCTGAGAAGTTATGCTTTCTTCATTGGTATGTCAAGTTAATCCCTTGACATCTGCATTTTCACCTACCTGTAAACAACCACGGGCAGTTATGCTCATTGTCAGGATGTCTCATTGATTTTCTTAAGTGCTGATGTTTTTTTTTTTCTTGCAAAACAAACTCTTTGAATAGAGTGATTAGAATTATTTAAATGCTTACTGGAATTGGTGACTAAAGTAAACAGTTCATTTCTAAACAGATGTATTTCTGACAATTAGAAAGACAACTCTATGAATTGGGAGGAATTGGTAATTTACTGATTACACGTGAACCATGTTTCATACTTTTACAGGTGTTTAGGACTTTAATGTATCATGTTAGAAGACATTCATTTGTCCTTGTATGTAGGAGCATGACTCCGGAGAGTGTGTTGTTTTCTCCCACTTTTCTTCATTCACTCTTGTAACAATGCATCAGTTGCTTTTCATCCTTGAACCTTGGGGCTCAGCTCTGCTAAATAACAGAGATCATGATTTTTGTTGCTTAAGATGGCACAGTTTGATGAATTTTTCTTAAATTAAAGGTGAGTGGATCATATTTTGGGCTTACTACCATGTTGAAATATAAATAAAAAATACCTGCGCATATGTGAGAGGAAAAGTCTGTTCTTTGAAGAAAAAGTGTTTTGCAGAAAAATAAGGTCAGATTTATTCATGGATTAAAACTTCATAGGGATCATAAAAAAATCTATGTCTTCCGCTGTTCACTCATTGATAATACTTATTTTCAGTGAACTGAGAAGTTAATGTTTGGTAGGCAATTTAAATACCATTTCTCACTGTGCTCTGATCGTCATCCTGTGACAAAATGCAAATGCAAAAACACTGATCTGGAGATTCAAATAGGCTGCAAACCACGTTGCTCAAGTCATATTTACTATATGCTTTTAATCTCCTTTGTCCAGGTGTAACTTGCAATAAGCAAAATAAAAAAATAAATCCTTATCTATTAATACTTTCCATGATTCTAATGGGTATGGAATTATATAATTAGAAGACACAGAGGTGCTAAATATATAAATTCACAGCCCAATTATCTGCTGCCTGCATCTTTAGGGGGTATCTGTTCTAAAGATAGAAACAACTTGAAAGTTAGCAGATAGAAGAAAGCAGCAAGTATATTAGATAAAAAGCATTATTACACACAAACACATACACACACACACACACACCACACACACACACACCACACAAACACACACAAACATACATACACACACACACCCCACACAAACACACACACACACACACCCCACACAAACACACACACACACACACACACACACACACACACCACACACATACCACACACACACACACATACCACACACACAAAAGAGGTCATCACATAATTGTAAAGCAGCTATTTTAGCCAAAGGTTGTAATAATAGTAGACATAAATTTATTCATCATAGGAGTATCTATATATTTAAAGCAAATAATGACATAACTGAAGTGAGAGAGATGAATAGTAGGTCGACAACAGTAGATTTAAATACATAATTTTCAAAGGGGCATTCCATCTAGACAATAAACCATAAAGACTTTTCACTTTGGACCTTACAGACATACAAAGAATATCTGTTGAACAATAACAGGATTCATACTCTTCTCATGGATATATGAAACATATTCTAAGACATGCCACATTAGCTCACAAAGCAGATATTTCACAATAAGATAGAAATCATATCAGGTATTATTTCGATACCAATAGTTAAATGAACAATCAATACCGTGGAAAAATTAAAAAACTCTCAAATGTGCAAAGTTAAATAATGAGTGAATAAACTGTAAATGGACCAAAAAATATATTAACAGAGAAACAAGAAGCAAATTGACATTAACAGGAGTGGGAAACAACATCCTGAAAACTGTGACAAAAAGTATTAGATTGAAAAAATTATTAATTGTAATTAATGTTTAATAAAGATAAAATTCACACTAACAAGATGACAAAATCTCCAATAATCAACCTAGTGTTATGGTCACAGATTATGAAATATAATTCATATGAGGTTAGTGTTGAAAATATGTAATGAATGCATATACCTCAAGAAAACTACAATGAAAACAGGAAAAAAACAATAGAATAACCAACAAATGAAAGCTGGAAGAAAGAAAGAAAGAAAAAAGGAAGGAAGGAAGGAAGGAAGGAAGGAAGGAAGGAAGAAAGAAAGAAAGAAAGAAAGAAAGAAAGAAAGAAAGATCCCTCATGCCTGAAAATAAGCACATGACTGAAAAAATAGCATTTGCAAAGAAGACGGGCATATGAACGACTAATACATCATCTCACTGTTGTTAATATTGTAATCAAAATGTCATATACATGAGAAAGAGAAAGAAAGAGTTACAGAGAGAAAGAGAGAGAGACACAGAAAGACACAGAGAGAGATACAGAGACACAGAGACTGGAGGTAGAATGTCATTTATGAAACATGGGAGAACTTTTAAGGCTATTATAATAACAAGACAATGAGAAAGATGCATAAATACAAGTAATAAATGATCTCAGATGAGGGTTCTCAAATAGTCTCTCAATCCCTTAGAAATGGGAAGAGGAAGGTGAGCAGTGCTAGAGTGTGTTGAAAATGTTCATAAACTTTTGCTTATCAGATTAAAGAACCCTGAGAGCTATTATGCAATTGGGTGACTGCAGTTAGCAACCCATTGGTATACTCTTTTATTTGTAAATGCTAAAAGAATGAATCTCAGCACATATAGAATGTTACTGGTATTGCAAAGGATCCTGGAAATCATTCCATGATGTAAATGAATATGCGAGCATCACTTTGTACTCCTAAAAGTTACTCAGAATTATCAGTTTTACCTCAACAAAATAAAGTAAGCGATCATGAAAATGTGTTCTTGGTCACTTACTTTCTCCAGTGCTGTGTCAGTGGCGTGCAGAGGATGTTACTGAGCAATGCCAGACTATGCTTAAGAAGTTACTGCATATGTATACCAATTGTATGCTTCCTTTCTTGCACTTATCATTTTATAGACATAAGGCATGTCTTCCATTTCCTCCCATCACCTCTCACTGTCAATCCAGAGAGAGACTATTTATTGGTTAATCAATACTTCAAATTTTGTGCAGAATCTTTACATATTTATCTACTTATTTGAAAGCAAATGAATCCCTTCACATATGCTGCTTATTATGTGCATTAAAACACTTACCTTTTAATTTTAGTAAGTATGCAGTGTGTCAGTTCTTATTGGCGTCCCTACTTTATTGATGATAAAGGTGAGCTACACAGAGGAGAAGTAAATTATTACTCATAGAAATGCTGAGCCCAGACATATGCTGAGGTTATCAGGCTCCATGCTCACATGCTGCCTCATGGATGCTGCTGTATGCATCTTCTCAAGTTGCCCATATTCCATAGTAGAAACTGAGAAGCTTCAATATCTACCTTTATGTTTACTGCTTTTAGGAAGACTGGTACAAACATATGATCAAGCATCTTGATGTTCCAGTCTGCGAGAGATACTTCCCTCTCTCTTATATTTGTGGCTCCCTGTAATCTATGTCATCGCATGGAAGGGAGGGGCAACTCTTGGGACTATTATCGAAAGGACACATGAAAACACGTGTCATAATGAGTTTTCGAAACTTATGTCTACACTGGGTTCTAATTCTCTCCTAAAGCCTCTAATGCCATCTTTTGTTGAATAAGGACCTGCAATGGATGAACTTGAGGGCAGCTGCTAGTCCAGTTTTAACATTTGCCATTCTGACTGTGCTGCTGTCCATAGGACTGTGGGCACATTGTTAATGAGCAGATAGATCAGTGGTGTTCATTGTGCTCCAAACATCAGCAAAGTTATCTTTGCCACTTGCCTCATCATGTATTACAAAGCAAGTAGAGAGCAAGGGTTTATTTATTTAGACTTAGAAACAAAAAATCTCTTCAAATATTTCAAAATATTTCTACCTTAGAGTTGTTAAATACAAGATGGAAAAAAATCTGGCTAACACACAGTTGTGATTTCTAGGTATAAAATCTTAAGTTTAAATGGAAATCAGAAGATTATCATTTTATTGGATGATCAATTCATTACTAAGCATTTCAATTTCATCTCTCCTAAATTTAGCTGCTCTGAATGCTTGTAAACAGTGCTAACATCTCCTTGTGGAAATGCTGGGATTATAGATGCAAACTGCTATCTGTTTCCTGGTTTTCTGTCTGTTTGTGGTAAGTTCTGAAGCCAGAGAATGTTAGAAAAGAGAAATTCCATGTCTCAGTAAGGATCCTTAAAAGAAGAGACAGACCTCCCCTAGTTTCTAAATATTATGTTTTTAACTGTATTTTCTTTTAAAACATAATTTCATCCTATGAATTCTCAATTCCTTTAACATGGACAGAACTAACCAACCAAACAAACAGTATTAAATAATGCCGGCCTAAAATTCTAGGAAAATACTGTCGAAGAGCAGGAAACCAAGATTCATTTGAATCTGTATATATGTTCTCCTGGGACTTTGTTATTTCCCCTTGACATACTCTATAATGATTATTTACATAAGAAAAGGCATGGTGCAAAGTCATCAATTCCAGAACCTTACAACAGACAATTAATCACTTCCTGAAAGAAAAGAATTAATCACTTTAAAATGGGTAAAATCTCAAATTAAATAATAAATTCAGGTTTTCAGTTCTATTAGAAAAATCAGATGGAGTTTGTAGGCTAGCTAAAATTTTAAATCCTTAACAGCTATAGCTGAATGATAAAGTGAGAGAACTGTACATTTTATCACACACAAGAAAATTGCCAAAGCCATGTTCTGGACTGATAAATAACTCAAATACAAAAATTCCACATCAAGAAAATATTTTATCAGGTCCATTGCTTGATAGATGTTGTAAAGGTGACACTAATTCAGAAATCTACTGAATTGTTCTCACTACAGATCACTGAATCTTCAAATTTCAATAAATGTGCCTACTTACTAGTACAGTTAAATGTCTCAGAGAAATGAAAAGTATTATGCAATTTGTAGATGTTATAATAAATACCGAGGGATGAATTATTCAAAGTGAAGATGAGTATTTGAAACAAATTAGGTAAGGTGAAAGCAGTGCAGATATATTGACTTCAGCACCCACAGTATCAAAAAAGTATATAGGGCTTTGTGTCCATGTGTGTGTGTGTTTCTGTATATGTTCATAGTGGCATTTGTGTTGCAAACCTGTGGCTATACGTGTATGTTCAGTTGTGTGCACCCAGGTGTACACATACAGAGGTTAGATTAAGATGTCATATTTTTGCTCCATCACTCTCCAAATTATTTCCTTGACAGAGGAGGTATCCTTGAACCTAAAGCTCACTATTTCAGCTAGGCTGCTGACCATGGAGCTACTCCACATGCAAGGCTTTCAGGGGCATGTGCCCATGCCTAGTCTTTTTATATTGAATGTTGGGACTAGAACTCAGTTCTTCATGCTGTGTAGCAAGTACTGTTACTTAGTGATCTACCACTCCAGCTCTAGGTATACTGTTTTTATCAGGAGTTAATTGTGAGATGTGCAATATTCAATTAAAAATGTTGTCTTAGTCCATGCTATCTGGGCAGATCATGAATTTCAATCTGTTAATTATAGGACTGCACCAAGTTGATTAATTATAGGACATCACCAAGAAAGCTACCTGTTAGAGACGCTTCTATTAAACATAATGTAGCAAAATACTTGTTTAATTCTGGTGTACTACACATTTCAGTCTGATTCTCACAGGAGGATCTCCCACACATGCCTCTTTGGAGATCCATAAAAATACATTAGTGTACATTTGCTCTTCCTTTTGTGTCAAACCTATTGCCTCCAGATCCATATCAAACACACCTCTCCTATGCCCATTTCACTCTTCATTGTTGGTCAATCCTCTGTTGTCTTCTAGTTCCTAATATTCAAGGGGATCTCTCCAGGAGAAAATGAAGTATCGCTGTTAGTTTGTATGGATTGGTCCATGTGGAATGGATTTTCTTACTGCTACACATCATGCGACCCTGTTTTGAGGAAGGATGAGCGGTTGGTTATGTTACTCAATTCCTCCACTCCCTGTATCATATGACTAATCTGCCTGCCCCGCCCTACATCCTCCTGAGGCTGGCTGAGAGGCTATGTTAGTCCTTGTTTAAAAGTCTTTCCCAAATCAAGTATTTCAAATACAGTTTTCCTGATTGGTCTTCTATGTGAACCTCGAGGCTGCTTACAGCACACTAAGCTTTTACTTTCTTTTGTAATAAATGTAGAGATGCAGGTTGTCTTCTCTCACCTTCACACTTCTCTTACCTCATACTCTCTTCCTGTAAGTTTTCCTACTTTCTGGTGTAGGGCTTATACAGTACAGAAAGGCAAGGGATATTGGGGATGCAAGAGATGTGTGTGTGTGTGTGTGTGTGTGTGTGTGTGAGAGAGAGAGAGAGAGAGAGAGAGAGAGAGAGAGAGAGAGAGAGAGAGAGAGAGATAATATGACCCTCAGTCTGGATTATAGTTGAAGCTTTTGGAAGCAGATAAGCAAGTACTCCAATTACTTTAATTATCTAATTAACAATTACTTGAAGCTTTTCTTACATGCTATGTGTTTGTCATCTCCTAAGGTGCCACCAGAAAGTGGGAAAGGATGTGAGCTAAAGCTTTGGTGCTATCCTAGTGGCAATTGATTTTGTATTCTCAGATAATATTATATCCACGACATTTCTAGATCCTCCTTATATATCTTTTATATCAAAAGAAAGAGAGATGGAAAAATATCTCAGCAACCTGAGAGCCACCAAAATGGTATATACTGCCAAGACTAGGTAAATTAGTTAATTGTTATTTGTTGATTGAGGACCCAGTATCTCCCAAGGATACTCCAATTTGAGACAGATTTTTCGTAGTAGCTGTTATTACCCGTAGTAATGACAGTTGTTATAAGAAGGACGGACACAGAGGGATTTACCCAACAGAGCTCCTCAGGCAGTGGGCTCTAATTGTATGTTTTATCACCCATAGCACGGGCAACACACCTACTCCTGCAAACTCATCTTCTATGCTGTCATACACCTGACTGGCCAGTACATCCTGTACATGACTAACTACCCCTCTTAAAAGACATAGGTCAATGAGGGATAAACATGGCATAAAAATAGGGTGGTCATATTGCAAATAGCATTATATGTCCCATGTTTTTAATTTTAGATCTTTATGTGCTCCTAACTTTTCAATTCTGACCTCACATACGTGAACCATTCAGTTAGCATCATTTACTAACTTGCTTTGTGCCTTGCTATACCTTGGTTTTCTTCCTTATGTGCTGCAGTTCCCTCATAACAGTTCTTACCTGCTCTCTTAGACTGACATTCATTTTCAGGACAATTCAATCACCTTCATAATAAAGTCATAAATATAGAAATTATTCACTGTAGTGATTATCAGCTTTAATCACATCAGTTTTTCTTCACTAATCTGATTCACAGTGCATACTCACAAAAGTGGACCAGAGTTCCTTCTACGCCATCAGGTCACCCTACTTATCATTCAGGACTGTATGATCAGAGTGTTTAGGATCTCTCCAAGCCCCTGTGGCATTTTGCCCACCTTTGGAAAGGCTTAGTTTGAGACAGTGAACCTGTTTTCTTTGTGGTTAGTGACTTTTGAATGGAAATCCTTACTAGCATCTTTCATCAGTGAGAACACAAAGAAAAGGAATTGCATACCTAACAGAAAGCAAACCTTATCGTCAAAAATGGCATGGATCCTGCTCATAGCTATTCCTGATCGCAATACTTTAAATAATAGGTTTCGTTTATACAGCTCTCCATTTATAAGATTTTGCTACATCAGCTATTTACACTGTAATTATTTACTTCCTGTTTTTCCTCTCACTATATTGACAGCAATTATTGTTAGATAGAAATATTTTCTGATTATATTATTGAAAATCAAGCATGTATAGGAATTCATAGAAATAATATATGTTAAAGAACTATTCTGTCTTCTATAGGTTTGACATATAAAAAGATTTATAAAATTTAAGCCATTTTTAGTGGAAGAAAAAAATTTAAAAATTTTCATAATCGGGTTTTGTATTCAAAAGAGTAAAAAAATTAACTAAATCTGAGTGGGATTTTAACAGGAGTATAAAATGTTAAGGCTAATAAAACATTCTTCATGTGTACAGTGCTTCTGCTAATTTATTTTTATAAAATATAAAGCAGAATATTCACATTTGATTGATCTGTGAAAATAATTTTTCTGACATCATCGAATCTAATATTCACCATGAAAGGCTTATTCCCAGCAGTATTTGCACTTGAATAAATTGACTTCATATGATACATTCCAGTAAGTTATATTATTATAAAATAGCTAATTATAAGTTTAAGGAGATTTTGGAATATTCAACAAAAATAAAAAATTGAAAATCATTATTGATCAAAATTCTCCCACTAAAACTTTGCTGTTAGTATTTTTACTTAGAGTTATCTAAATTATATGTAGACATGTTATAACAATAAACATTATATAATATTTAATTATATATAAACAATACACAAACAGCATATAATTTGAAATTAAATAATATATATTTTATAGATATTATTCCAAGCTGCATATGTTATTTTGTATCTTATATTTAAAGTTTAGTAATTTAAAACAGGACCTTCCCAAAAGAGTCTTTATAACACTTTCATAGCTGCACAAAATTCATTTCTTTATGCATTATCAAATACATTTTCATAATATCAGTTATTAAGATACTGCGTGTCAACCTCAAGCCTGCCGTCATGCATCCCACTCTGTGACTCCTGGCTGCAAGACCATATAACATGTATTTAGGAACATTTCTTTGCATCACATTATAATCAACATTCTGATCAGTTCTTTGCAAGTCTGTGTGTCTGCAAATCTAAGTAGATCTAGAGGTCCTTTCACCCAACCTTTAACAATCAGGTTTTACTCTTGATGCCTCAATGGAAAGGAAGACCGTCATAAAAACATTTTTGGTCTCTCAAAGGGTTACTTTGGGAATGAGAATGAAGAAAATGTTTTAATTTGAAGCTTACTCCTTCCTTCCTCAGTTTCAACTCTATAATTCTGAAGCCACTGTGTGCCCTAGTGAGCCTTTGCGGCTTACCATCAATAATACAGGCTTTGTTCTGCTAGGGAGGCATCAGAATGTCCAAGGACGTCTGTAATCAGCTGTCCAGGCCTTTGATTCTGTGCTTCAACGTCAGGAAGCCTGTGCTGCCACATAACTAAAGCATGTTCTTTCAAAGGTCTTCCAGGATCTGAGTTCTTAGGCAGAGAATAAGGTTACTATTTATAGAAATTCAGTGTCCAAGTTTCTGAACACTTTAATAGTTTTAAAAACACTGTCAAACAGATGATCTCAATACTTTCAATAACAGCACATGGCTAGAGATAAATTATTATTACTACTAATAAAAGCATGTTACAGGTGAAATTATATATAATTTATAAAATTATTTATTTATATATATATATATATATATATATATATATATATATATATTAGTTTTTACTAATATCACTACTTAGAAGATTATATCTAATCAGCATGAACAATAGACACTAGTCATCAAAAACTGATAGTCACTTAAAATATCAGAATTTTAAACTAAAGTTATATATTTTAAACCTTTATGGATTTAAACTAATTCTTTCTAATTGAATGCAAGGGTGGGATAAAGGAACGAAGGAAGAGGAAGTAGGCAGTAAGGTAGGAAGAAGCTGCTTGGCCTTGAGGTGGTATTTATCAAATATGAAGAAATGTCTATAAACTTGATACAGCATTTACTATATGAAAGTCTCTGAGACAATTATCAATAAAGCCAATAGATTAAGTATATAAACATCCTTCTACTGTATGAATTCATATATCACTAGACAGACCTACTGTCACATTCAGTTGTGAAAAAGCTGAGTTTCTTCCCTGAGACCAAGGACAGGATAACAATACTGATCTTTGCCATGCTTTTTATCACAGTACTGCACTCACACTACTGAAAACAATTAAGAAAGAGAAAAGTTAGAGCTACACAAATTGGACATGTAAAGTAAAGCTTTGCAAATCTTATGAGATGATCTCATATAAAACATAAAGCTCTTTATCACCACAATTGTTATAAACAATTCTGTGAATTTAGAGTACAGAAATCTATATGTAAATATTAGTTTTGTTTCCATTTTGAGTGATTACCTATCTAAAAAAAATGCCTGGGAGAATTATTCTGTTTCTTCTAGCATTCCAAGTAGGGAAAAATTGAATAAATTTACCCAAGGAGCGAAATAAAAAAAAAATTATATAGCTAGAGCCACAAACATCAAAAAGGAAACCACAAATCCATGGAAATGATTACAGTTTTCAGCAAGAGGAGATTTCAGTATCTAAAGTCCTCCTCGGATTCTACACAATCCACATTAACTTCTAATGGTTAATTTAGCAATCCTAGAAATCTGTTCTTATAATTTTTTCATGCCAACAAATGTCCTGAATGGTTACAAAAGTTTTGAACAAAAGATCAAATCCTGAGAAACCACACTTTTGCTCCATGTGCAACCTATGGAACCATGGTCAAGTCATCTTGAACAAAGTTACTTCGAGCCCAAAATGTAATGTGCAGTTTTTTAATATGCCATGTTATAAAAATAGAGCATACACAAAAGAATACAGAATTTGAATGAATCATTATTCCATACCACCCTAAATTATCATAAAATATATTATATTTAAATGTAAAGTTTGAAACCATAAAAATTTTAATAAAAATAAGAAAAGTCCGTAACACCATTGTTGAAAAATATATTACGATACCAAAACTGGGGACAAAACCAACCCAAATAGCAAAGCAGTAAAATATTTCTTCATAACAAGAGGACAGTCAAAAAGGTGTGATGTCCATCCTGGGTATGAGAGAAAGTATTTGGTGACTCTATTACTTCTAAAGGATTAATAGCAAAAATAATGGTTGGGGAGATGGTTTTGTGGGTAAAATGGTTTGCAGGGATGCCTAAAGACCAAAGCATGAATTCAACCACCCACAGAAAATGCTGGATATGGAATCATGAACTTGCAATTCCAGCAAGGAGGAATGATGGGTGTTTCCCAGGAATCACTGGCCTAATTAGCAAGCTTCAGATCCCTTTGAAATACTTTGTCTCAAAATCAAGGTAGACAGCTCCTGAGAAAAATCATATGAGACTGACCTCTGGCCTTCACATACAGTCATGTACACATATACACCTTCA
Organism: Uromys caudimaculatus; assembly: GCA_028551405.1. Lineage (NCBI taxonomy): Eukaryota > Metazoa > Chordata > Mammalia > Rodentia > Muridae > Uromys > Uromys caudimaculatus. Next base: position 1,400 of record JAPYYD010004187.1, on the reverse strand, counting down.
GATACACATGTATACCCATTCACACATGGGCAGGTACACATACTGGCACATTACGCACACAGAATGAAGTATTTGATGTAAACGAAGACACAAACCACTCATGATCAACAAAACAGAACAAAGCACAGATTCTAGCAAAAATAGAAAACAGTCTGAAAAAGAAGACACTGAAGTCATTAACAAGTACAGAAAAAGATACTTGATATCATTATTAGAGACATACAAATTGAAAATATGAGACTATCTATCCCATCAAATTTGTTAATGTGACAACTGGTTAAAAGTCAAAAGATGATCAGAATTAACGTCTTGGAATCTCCATATACTGCTGATGTTTCTGCTAACTGACACAGCAAAAAGACCATAAGTCCTTAACCCTATGTAAAGGCATATAGACAAATAAGGAATGCTGAGAGAGGGATACCCAGGTGTTCAAGAGTTTTCCCCACTTTCTCTTCTATTAGATTCAGTGTAACTGGTTTTATGTGGAGGTCCTTGATCCACTTGGACTTGAGCTTTGTACAAGGAAATAGGAATGGATCAATTTGCATTCTTCTATATGTAGACCGCCAGTTGAAGCAGCACCATTTGTTGAAAATGCTGTCCTTTTTCCACTGAGTGGTTTTAGCTCCTTTGTTGAAAATCACCAGTCAGAATGGCTAAGATCAAAAACTCAGGTGACAGCAGATGCTGGCCAGGATGTGGAGAAAGAGGAACACTCCTCCACTGTTGGTGGTATTGCAAGCTGGTACAACCACTCTGGAAATCAGTTTGGTGGACCCTCAGAAAAATGGACATAATACTACCTGAGGACCCAGCTATACCTCTCCTGGGCATATACCCAGAAGATGCTCCAACATGTAATAAAGACTCATGCTCCACTATGTTCATAGCACCAATATTTATAATAGCCAGAAGCTGGAAACAACCCAGATGTCCCTCATCAGAGGAATGGATACAGAAAATGTGATACATCTACACAATGGAGTACTACTCAGCTATTAAAAACAACGACTTCATGAAGTTTGCAGGCAAATGGATGGAACTTGAAAATATCATCCTGAGCAAGGTAACTCAGTCACAAATGAACGAACAGGGTATGGTACTCACTGATAAGCGGATATTAGCCCAAAAGTTCAGAATGCCCAAGTTTCACTTAACAGTAACCACTGGACTGAGAGTGAGGTCCCAGATGGAGGAGTTGGAGAAATGGTCTGAAGGAGCTGAGGGAGTTTGCAGCCCCATGGAGGGAGCAACAGCGTCATCGGGCCTGATTCCCCCCCCCCCCCCCGGGTTATCTTGGAGTTTGGACCACCAACCAAAGAAACACATCTATGAACCCATGGCACATATGTGGCAGAGGATGGCCTCGTTGGCCATCAGGGAGAGAGGAGAGGCTA
>JAPYYD010004186.1:0-13355 GCA_028551405.1 Uromys caudimaculatus | reverse complement strand
TTTTTTTTATATAATGTATATGTTGTTGAATAATAGCTTCTTTTACTTTCTATAAAGCTATTTGTCTCTCATCAGTTAACTGTCTGGGGGAATTAGAATTTATATACACTTTATTATTAAACAGAGGCTTAAATCCTCTTGTGATGAGTTTAAGGGGAGGTCTTAGTTAATCAGCACCTCCTAACAACTTTGAAAATACAGTAATAGATTGAACTCAATACACATCAGAGGAAACAAAGTCATTTTGTCCTCCCTTACTGTTGAGCAAATTCTTTTATTAGTGCTATAGGGAAAACAGCCAAAATTATTTATAACACCTGGATAAGCAGCCTGTTATGAATGCCTTGGTGTCTAAGGCTGACCCCCTCCTCCCGGAGGAAGGACTAATCATTTTTCTAGGGACTAGGTAAAACAAAAGGAAGGTGGAATGGAAGGAATGTCACACAAGCTTTTGTAGAGGCTGCTCTGAGCTTTGCAGTAACTCAAGTGCAAATATTCTTCTTATGCCAAGGTCAGATTTCTGAGGCATGACTTGATTGTCTGTTCCTGCCTCTGTTCTTAGAACAATCATTTTTTAAAATACCCAAACCTCTACATTTAAAACATTCTTCATTCTCTCATTTCTGCAGAAACATTGTTTGTACAGTGGTCCCCTGTAAGGCAGCAAACCATAGCTAGACCCTGATTATATGAGGGTTGGATTTCTGCACAAAGATGAAAATATCTATCTAAGTTTATCTCTGTTCTATATGGCCTAATAGCAGCGGCAGGCTGCAGTAGCATTCTCATAAGCCAATTGTATAACAAAGGAAACTCTTTCTGGAGTATCTCCAAAAATTCTACCTGTTGCTTTTTCTTGAGGCTGTGATGGAACTGCAAGCTGCAGTCAATGAAACATTGTCAGTTTAACTATAATTTTTAAGTTTCTCTTTGTAACATCAGAGCACAACCATTTTAAACAATAAAATCAATATCAAGAACATTACTTTTACATTACAAAATTTGGCTGTCAGTTCTTATATCTGAATATATGACAGTGGAACTTTCAATACCTCAAAGAGACATTGTTCTAAATCTTAGTCTGATGTCTAGGATAAGAATTACATAAAGTATTACCCAATTTAAATGTATCTTTAAAGACCTGTTTCCCTGGGTTGGCTCATGTCACATTTTGCTGTCTAGAATGACTCAAACCCTGAGTTGTCAGTTTAAGCCCATTTTCTGTTACCAAAGTTACTTATTTTTAATCATACCCAATAATATATAAGCCATACTCTATAACTAAAACATGTAGAACATTTTTATACTTTTAAAACCAATCAGAAGTAAAAATGAAGTAACCACACATTTACTTATTTAGATCAGACAAAATTTAACTTTTTTCTAGTTGTAATTTCAAAAGAGGAACACCTTGTAACTTGTTCAACCCAACAATCAGAGAAATTTTCCTAGGATAAACAGCCATCAGCTCCCTTACCATAGAAGCCGAAAAGCTGCTGGCCTCTTTAAGAGTGACTTGTGCAGATAATTAAGCCTCTGGCCTGACTCCCAGGCGCAGGTGCAGCCAAGTGAGATTGCTCTTTAAAACAAGTTAAGCTAAATCAAAGGGTAGATAGCTAGTGGATATAGTTTTAACCAATTTTTCTTTTCTTTTCAACATAAACATAGAACGACTTCCATTCATACAACACAAAAACACAGACTTAACATAAAACAGTCAATTTTGACACATGGACAGATTAGTGCACCAAGAACATACAATACAGAGAAAGGAAAGAAAATTAGATGTCCCAAAGGGACTCAGATATCCTACCTAAGAGACTCGGAAGTGAGAGAGGAGTCAAGACGTCTCCTGATCCTCCGTCGCCCCCAGGAGAGCTCCGAAACAGCTCACATTCATTTCTCTTCCCCGGACAGTCAGGCAGGTTTGCCCTTTTTTTTTTTTTTTTTTTTTTTTTTTTTTTTTTTTTTTTTTTTTTTTTTTTTTTTTAACCCATTCTCTCATATTTAGGATATAAACCATCTCTAGTCAGGATCCAAAGACCAAAAGCACCTCTAAGAATTAACTTTATTTATCTAAATTTTAGCATAACTCTGAACACATACAGAAAACACATTATCCTATCATTTGTAAAAATAAACATTGAACATTTTTAACCAATACCTAGAAATACATAAAAAACATTTCATCATCAACATTAACAAGGCACTAACTAAGAATCTCATATTTACTTAACGCCTGTCCCAGACAGGGAAACTTTAAGACCTTGAAGAAACAAATCATGCTTACTTAGAGCCTGTCCCATAGTTAAATATAAGGAACAGGGGAGATTTAAGACTGGAAAATTAAATCCGATATCTCTTGCCTGGGGGGAATTAAAGTTGTGACCTTTTAGAGCCTGTCCGAACACAGGGGAGCTGGTCTCAAAGCCTGTCTTAACACAGGAATGCTTCCTTAAGCACCTCCTCACCCTTAGAAATGAGTTTTCTCACATCATCATTACCACTATGGTTCTGAAAAATATCACTAATAAGGTTATAAAGGGATAGCCTGGACAGGAATTTTTTGAGGGCCAAAGGACTTATAATAGTCTTGAAAACAATCACCTACTCTTTCCCAACAGTGGGCATTTATAGTGCCCTCTAAAGGGAACCAGGAACAGACATCATTTACAAAAAGAAAAAAAAATTAACAAGCTCCTTCTTTTTTACTTTAACTCCTCTTACCTTGAGGGATTCTTTTATTCTTTTCAAAAACAATTCATGAGCACTGAGATTTTGTCCCATCTCTACACTTGTCCAGATTTAACCCTATGTCTCTAAATAATCACTCACCGCTCTGCGGCGGTATGGCGTTAGCCGGGTCAACATCACCCTTCCCACTCCTCACTCCATGGCGGCACGGCGTTAGCTGAGTCAGCGTCGCCCTTCACCACTTTCCACTCAGGCCCGAGACTTTTTCACTGTGAGTAATCTTCCCGGGGGGGGGGGGGAGGCGCCTCCGTCAGGTCCTTCTATGGGCGCCAATTGCCCCGGCCTGCTGGGACACTGAACAGGGGTCCTGAGGGGCAATGACCACTGCACAAAGAGAAACAGAGACAAGTGTAGAGTGGTGGCAAGACAGAGGTCTGATCAAGCCACAAAGATGAACTTTATTTCCAAGCTTTTTATAGGGTACAAGTAGAAGAAAGTATGAGAATCTTAAACAATATAGAAGGACTCTTAAACAATGTTATAAGGGCTTTAGACAATGCTATAGGGGTGGGGAGATTACAAGGAGTACAGGTTCCCAGCCACCAGGACATGTTGCTAAGGCAACCATCTATGCTCTACTGATCACCTAACTATAAGGGAGTCATACTGACCTGGGAAATAACCCATCTCCCAGGAGATGGAACCTAAACAGAAGCCTAGTTCTCAGGAGCCTGAAACTCAGGCCTACTTTTACCCTCAAGCCTAACTTCTACCAAAAATGGCTTCTCTCAGGCAAATAAGAAAACTGCAGATCTGTTGGTTCCCGACATCACCTGCTGTTGTAGTAATGACATGAATGTCATTTGAGTAACAAACCATTTTCTGACTGGACATAAGTCCTGTTCCACAAGACCTAACCTAAGCCTGACTTTGTTAACTGTCAAAACCCATAGACAGGCTTTAAGTTCTGCTCCAGAGGATATACTCATGACTGTGACTATTAATTAGGGCAAGAACCCATGGCTGGCTTGATCATAGGCCCTAGGGGAAAACCTAACACCATTATATTACTAAGTGAACATAGTAATAAATTACCTCCTGAAATCTTATCTTTATGCCTATAAATCAGTGTATTACTGAACCCTCAACTGAGACGTTTATTTTTATAACAGGGATTAAAAATAAAGATGCACAACTGTTCAACATGCAGACAACAGAGGATGTGGAGTGCTCAGCTCTAAATGGGACAGTTGTATAAGATACCCTCTGCCCTTGACTCTGGCATAATCTTGGAAGAGGATGCAAAAAGGCCTTAAGGGCTAAAGGTAGTAACTATCTGCAATGAAACAGTGTTTGCTAGGCAGGACTGTTAACACATGATCTCAGTGGTTATGGCTCTGTGAGTAAGACAATTTCAAGACAGATAAAAATATCAGTATAGACATAGAATGAGAGCCATGAAATTCCACCAGTCACTGAAGAACAATTGATAGTTTCCATGGAAGGGAGATGAGAATTTTTCAGGGATGTAACCCATGGGATTCTATACATGCATGATAGATAGTCTTATAGCCATGTTTGTACAGAGAACACTACGTTACTAAATAAACTCTCTGGATTGAAGAAAATGCATACCCAACAACAATAGCAAAAAATGTAAGGACACATAAAGGTGGGAGGGCTAAGTCATAGGGGGCATAGAAGAGGAATTGGAGGGTATGGGAAAATGTTTAGGTTTGATCAAAACTCATTATAAGCATGTATGTATTTCTCAGTAAATAACAGAGAAAAAGTTCAATAAATGATAATAGTCATGTGAGGAAGCATTTGAGCCTCCTGAGATTTCAGCCCCAGAAATACACATTTGTTGTTCCTATTATCTTCCTCTCCACACTCAGACCTCCCAACTACTTCTCCTACCTCTATGCTAACTCCTCAGAACTGAAAGAGGTGCAAGATTTATTTTCCAGAAAACACAAACTAATTCTGGAATCATTCATTGTGCCTAGTGTCTCCTGCTGCTCATTTCAGAGGATTTGCTCTTCTTAAAAGATAAAATTTCAAAGTGGTTCTGAGATGGGTCACCTCAACAACACTAAACCTTGATAGGAAATGGGTGTGTGATAGAATTTCTCTGAGTAGTATGCTTGTGGTTTTTACATGCAGCATTTTTCTTTAGTATATCTGTATAGTAAGTAACTATATAAATAAATAATAAGCTTATTATGGACAGAATAATGTAGGACTTTGGCACTTTTGAGTGATGTTCATTAGTTTAATATGAAAACATTCAAGTCTTCATAATTTGCCTTCTATCACCAACAGTCCCCAGCTAGAGTTCTTGTAAGCTCTTCTGTTTTGCAAATATTTGCATGTGAGATAAAGCTCTATTAAAATAGAAAAAAGATCAGTTCAAGTGTGATGGCTCATCAGGGAAAGTGCTTGCTGTGCAAGACCTGAGTTTGCATCCTGTGCAGATATGGTGGCCTAGTTGTAATCTCAGTATCCAGGAAGTGGAGGCAAGGGAATCCCCAAGCAAACTGGCAAACTGTACTAGCTCAGTCAGTGAGCCCTTGGGTTAGTGAACGATTATGTATCCAAATAAAACAAAGAACAATCAAACACAAGTTATTGTGCCTTGATCTTCAATTACATACTTGAACTTTAAAATCAGAGCTATTTATCCTGCTCTGGACTATTCTTTAATCCCTAAAACAAATCTTATAAGGAACAGGTTTCTAAGACCTGAGTCTCCCCATAAATCACACAGAAGACCTATAAACAGCAAACACTTTTCCATGAATGCAGGAGGAGCTAGCAGGGTGTACAATTTTCAGTCTCACTTATGAAACACTTGGTAATGCTATAAGACTCAAAATTACTTTATAGGCAAATCTACTTAGTGAATAAAGCACCGTAATAAGTAAACACACAGAGGTCTTGAGGCTGGTACGATGACTCACTCAGTACAACACTTGACTTGCAAACATGAACGCCTGAGGTAAAACCCCAGGACCCACAGTAGCATGCAGAGCATTGTGGTGCTCAGCTGCAATCCAAGCTTTAGGAAGGAGGATGCAGGTAGCTCACTGAGGCTCACTGGCAAGTGAACTAGATAAGTTTCAGAAGCTTTTGTTACAGGATATCTGAATGTTGAACATAGTAAACCTACTTGTTTGCAAAATATAAAAAGCTTAAATAGATTCTGAATTTGTCAGAAGCAATTAGGCGTGTCATGAAGAGATGCAGTTTGGGTGTGCCTCTAAAAGCCTTCAGGGATAAGAATGCTAAAGAATGGACAATTCTTGCATTTGTTTCCTGTTATGCTTGCAGACAGGAAGTCCTGCCTATTTTCAGACAAAGTTGCTTGGGCAAGTTCTTGTGGTTTTTGCTCTATGCCTGGAGGCACAGTGAGCTGGGTGGCCTTGAGCTACCCCATTAGCACAAAGGTGAAAATGCACCTCACATGACTGTGAGAAGGTTCAGTGTTTTGATTTTTTTTTTTTTTTGTAATACAAAGTTGTTTTTAAGTTTAAAATGTTGTATAAAAATGATAAATGTCAATAATAAAGATGTTTCTGAACTTTTATAAACATATTTAAATAATTAACACAAGGATTCAAATTCATAGGTTAGTTATATTGTATATTTTTATTTGTAGTATTTAATATCATTATATCTTCAGCTTCTGTAAATCTAAATGTTAATAGAGTTTAAGTTGAGGGAAAATATATACAGTTGAGCCAGTTGCATGGATTTTTAAGATATTCAATTATAACACTTTTAACAGGTTTATGTTCCAGATGTTTAAGGAGACTTCTTCATAGTATTTGGACCTTTCAAAGAGCTCCCCCCCACACTTCCTCTCCCTCTCCATCCCCTCTCCCCCTCTCCCTCCTTGCTCTTTTTTCCCTCTTCCTCCCCCATTCCCTTCCAATTCCCTTCCAACTTCCCCTCTCACTCTCCCTGCCCTACTCCTCCTCCCATTCTCTCTCTCTCTCTCTCTCTCTCTCTCTCTCTCTCTCTCTCTCTCTCTTTCCCTCCCTCCCTTCCTTCCTCCTTGGAAGAACCTTTGTGGAAGGAACTCCTCCTCCAGGTAGGAGATAGGAATTTTCTCATTCTGCTTACAGGAACAACAGAAAACCTGCTGGTAGAACACACAGTAAAACAGTATTCAAGGAAAGAGAGCTAAGCATCACTCTTGGATTTGGGAGAGCTCAAGAGAAATGTAGACTAGTTAGGTAGTATGACAAAGAGAGAAAGAGATTTCTAAAGAACTAGTAGTTGGGTTGTAGCATTAGGCTTATAGATAGATATATTGCATATATTTCAGAAAATAAAATGACCTAGCTGAGCTAGCCAGTTTTTATGTCAGTTTAGGCCTCCAGTGTCTTTATCTGTCTCAATGTTAGATAATTTAAACAGATACAAGTTTCAGCCCATTGAGAAAGCCAAAATAATTATAATCATCATAATAATAGTAATAACAATAATAATTTATAATATAATCTCATGCTATAATAGATACTACTATTACTGATGATGATAATAATATCAATTAGTAGTAGTAGTTATAATAGGAGTAGTAATAAGGTTGGTGGAGTCAGAAGAATGACACATACGTCCTTTGACACCACATAAACTCACATACAACTATATACATGAGAGGCCCTTCTATGGGCATAACACTATATCAAGTGTCTAAGAGGAATAACATTATGCTCATATATGCTTCTACATGCATTCAGCAAGGCATCTGTTCCTCTTTGGAGAACTCTTTACTCCATATGAAACAGGATCTGGGCTGAGCAAAGACCCATCTGGGGCTGAGAGAATGTTGGATAAAGCCTACACATGATTTTTGTAACACTGGGCTTATAGAGTATGACAGGATGCTAAAGGTGACAATCACTCATGTTCCACAGTTCCAGTTCAAGGACTAATAAAGCTCCAGTGTAAAACTAAGCAGGAAGTTCACCAAATATCCAATGAGATTTTTAAAGAGATGAAAATCCCATAGGATAAGATTATAAAGATGGCTCACATATTCCTTTTCTGGCAGGCACAAAGTTGATTTCTAACCCTTTCATCAGGCAGCTCACAACTTCTGTAAATGCAGCTGAATGTAAATCTAGTATCCCATGTTTGATTCTGGCTTCTGGAGACAAGTGGTACATATGCACACAGACTCTAGAGTGCTTGACTAGCATGTATGAGATCCTAAGTTCTTGTCTCCAGGACACAGGACACAGATGCGTGCACGCACTCGCACACACACATACACACACACACACACACACACACAGATGAGGGGACATATACACACATATGGTAATATGACATAAGCTATGCTTGCTGTAACAAATCATTTAGTTGCTACTCTGGGGCATTTTAGTGCAGCCACATGACTAATACTAATACTAGAGGCTGTGTGTTCTCCAGAGGAAGGAATTAAGCATGCTTTTCACAGCTCAGTGTGTTTAAAAGACACAAGACTATCTCTGTTTTCTTTCTGATCATGACAAATAGTAAATTCTCAGCCTCTAGACAATAATAATAGTGCTTAACAATCCTATTCTTTTCTCTTTTTATATTTAAGTCACTATGTTTAAATTAGATACTATCAGCTGGTTCAGTTCTGGCTGCATAGAATACTCAGTTTGTTGATAACTGCATTTATGGAGGGCTACTTAGGAGCTGTCTCAAATCTGGGGATTGTGTTCAGGCCTGTAATCCCAGCTCTCAGGAGACCAAGGCAAGAACATGTATGAGTTAAGGCCAGCCTGAACTGCAGAATAAAATCATTCATCAAAAAGACAAAGAAAAGAAGGAAAGAAAGGGGAAGGAAAAGATCAGAAGGAAGAAAAAGAGTAAAGGAATAGAAAATGGGAGGAGAAAGGGAAGGAACAGGAAGAAATATTTTAAAATATTGATTTCATGATTTCAAAAAAAGAGGACTAACATTTTTCATACATTTCCTAGTTCATAACCTGGTAAACTTTAACATTATTCCAAGCTCCTTAGTCACTCAAATCTGTGATGACTAAAACATAACAGTAAAAATTGAAGGGACCGAAGTTTTAGTAGTCTTCTACAATAGGGCACACTGTGACATTTCATTTATTCAGTGCTGGGAAATGAACCATACCCTTTCTGCATAATATCAGTAATTCACCAAGTGACCTACATCTCCAATCCTGATTGTGTTTAAAGCATATTAAGTTGAAATAAGGCAACTTCAGCCAGTTCATATGGGAGCCTGGAGCTTTCATTAAGTATGCATTCATGATGGGACTACCATTATGGGGCTCTCAGTGTTCTTAACTAGCATATGAGGCTAGCCACACTAGTGAATTTTTTTTTTTTTTTTTTGTTTTTTGTTTTTTGAGACAGGGCTTCTCTGTGTGGTCCTGGCTGTCCTGGAACTCACTCTGTAGACCAGGCTGGCCTCGAACTCAGAAATCCACCTGCCTCTGCTTCCCAAGTGCTGGGATTAAAGGCATGCGCCACCACTGCCCGGCTCACACTAATGAACTTTGATTCCCACTTTACAGTCATATCTCTTCATAGTCAAATGACTAAAATTGAAAAGTAAGTACCAAAGACTTCCATGGATTGTTCATGAGTAGTATTGCCGAAGAAATATGGTGTATGTGTGTGTGTGAGTGTGTGCATGTGTGTGTGTTGCTGTTGTCCTTTTGTTGTTGTTATTGCTGTATTACATGAATGTGTCATCTTGTATATGCGTGTGGGTGTGTGGTACATGTGTGAGGTATGGTGTTGTCTAATATGTGCATGTGTGTGTGTGTGGGGTTATGGTATGTGTGTGTGTTGGGTAGTATGCGTGAAGTTTCTGGTGTGTGTGTATGCTGTGTTGTATGCACTGTGGGATGTGTGTGAATATGTTTTGTGTGTGTGAGTATGGTCTGCTATTCAAGTTGGGTCGGGTTGTATGTGTTTTGTTATATGTGATGCATTTGTGTGTGTGTGTGTGTGTGTGTGTGTGTGTGTGTGTGTGTGTGTGTGTGTGTATAGTGTGGTATATGTATGCATTTTCTGCCAAAATAGAGACTCAAGAACCCTAAGCCTTTTCATTCATCTATGGATTTGGGAAGATGACATGTAAAAGAACCAAATTCTTCATGTAAACAAATCTGTCAGGGCAGAGGAATATGGTCACACCTCTAAATGCAAACATCTGAAAATATGCATGCAAGTGAGGAGGAAGACTTGAAATATCAAGTGATAACACTACAGATTATTACTTATGAACTTTTTCATTGAAAAGACATCAATGAATGTTCTTCCTCTGGATACTAAGAACTCTGTTTATTTGTGTTCTAATAGCACAGGGTAACAAAAATTCTTCCCCTTATTGTCAAGATCTAAATCACATCTGGGCAGTTTGATCCTTGTCAAACAACTCCTGAATTTCCTGTTGACAGTGTTTATGAAAGCCCAGCTGAATTAATCCCCCAACTCAAAGCTTTCTCCCCAAACATCTGACACTCAGATAATTTCATAAACTGACTTGGCTGCCGAAGTTAATGGCCACTGACAACAGTTTAGTGCAGTTTTCAGGTCTTTTAAGAAGTGATTAGTGCTCTTTCTTGCTTTTCATTTTCTTTGTGTAAGATAAGAGAGGTTGAGGGACTGTGAAAGGGAAAGAACAAAATCCACTTGCTAAATCCCCTCCACTGATGAGATAACAATGATGGAAGGCTAGGTAAGATTTCAACCATCTAGTCTTCAGCTGCTGAGCTGGGCTGCCAGATCTTTCTTGACTTACATAACAGCTACATTAAGGTTGCTATTTTATTTTGTTTTATGTTTTAAGAAATTATTTTGCCACAAGTGGAAGACATTGCACTTGTACTGTTTGCAGTTGGATCACAGCCTTCCTGAATTCTCCCTCTCTTTTGGGTCAGTCCTTGTGTGCTGGTATACATTTACCAGCTGTATACTTTGTCCCCGTGTGTAGTCAGACTTGAATATAGTCAATGCTGCTGTTATACATTGAAAGTAAAATATTTCAGTGCATAGTGGATTTTATGTACTTCCTAGGGGATTTTAATATTTTAATTGATGTCCAGAATTTGAAGGAAAATTCGTCCCTTTATTTGAAATGATTCAGCATGTCTGAGTACAAGGATACAGATTGTTGAAAAGAAAAACACTAAATTAAAATGTCTGTCTTGGAGGAAAGAGGAAGACTTAAACGTCTCAGGAAACAATAATTCACATGTCTCATGAAGTTCCAGAAACCGACCATATTCACAGCCTTTCCAGACATTATACATACTATAACTGTTTAGAGAGAAAAGACTCTAGAATCAGCTGAGCTCTCTAGGGATGAAGTTAGGCTTTTCCCAGTCACTGCTAATGAGACCTAAGACTTGACTATTTCTTAATCAAAAACAACTATATAATACTAATAAGATTTTAGAACTTAGTAAATTAAGTTTTTTTTTAAAGAAGTAATTTTTATCTCTATATTAGTCTCTGTACATCACAAAATTATTACCAAAAAACCTAAATATCCAGCATTATATTGGTTAAGTTAATTTTGCATTAGAGATTAGTCAAGTATAACATCTCTAGTTTTACCAGATCATGTATTTACCTGTAGTACTCTCTATCTAGTAAGGTTACATATTATTTGTGTTCTTACTTTCAATTAAGCATACTTAATATATACTTTAAAATAGTAATATTAATCTCATGGAAAAATTAAATGTATTGAAACATTTTAATAAACATTTCTTTAACTTGTCATAAACCATGATTTGGTAGCTCTTTATGGTGCCATATAAAATGCACAAAATAAAACAAATATTTTTTTAAAAACATGAATACTTCTAACAATGATCAAAAACAAAATTCACAGATTTGGGGATGGTTCAGTAGATATAGTGGTTATATATGAGCATGAGAACCTGAGTTTCATAACACATAACTCATGTTAAAAAACAAACAGTAGGGATCCCAACAGCGGTGGCTGAGGCAGGAGACGTCTGCCTGGGCCACCAGGATTCCATAGACAAGCAGCGCTGGGAGAAAGTAACTCTCCCAGTAGCGTGGAAAAGCCCCGAGTGGGGGCAAAATGAGCCCCAGTGCTCCCCGATTCTGCCCGGTTTCCACAGGCCACAGAGACTGAGGGACAGAAACTTCTGGCCTCCATTGGTGGCCGGGGACCTAAGCTTGGGCCACAGGGCTCCATAGCCAATTAGTGCCGGGAGAAAGATACCCTCCCAGGAGCTTGTAAAAGCCAGGAGTGGGCCCAAGACAAGCTCCACAGCTCACCAGTAACTGCCCCGAACCTGCGAGACACAAGGACTGAGGTAGGCAGGCATAGAAACCCCCTGGATCCCAACATCGGTGGCTGAGGCAGGAGACTTCTGTCTGGGCCACCAGAGTTCCATAGTCAAGCAGCTCCAGGAGAAAGTTACTCACCCAGGAGCGTGGAAAAAACACCTCTCCGAGAGAGCTGGTCTTCAAGGAGTATTGATACAGAGGCCTGCAGGTGAGAAAAGCCATAGCCAGAAAGTAAGATCATCTAATATCAGAGCTAAAAAGATGGCAAAAGGCAAGGGCAAGAACCTAAGGAACAGAAACCAAGGCCACTTAGCATCATCAGAACCCAGCTCTCCCATCACAGCAAGCCCTGGAGTCTCCAATACGCCAGAAAAGCAAGACTCAGATTTAAAATCATTTCTCATGATGATGATAGAAGACTTTAAGAAAGAATTGAATAACACCCTTAAAGAAACACAAGAGAACAGAGGTAAAGATCTAGAAGTCCTTAAAAAGGAAACACAGATATCCATTAAAGAATTACAGGAAAACACAATCAAACAGACAAAGGAAATAAATAAAACCATCCAGGAGCTAAAAATAGAAATAGAAACAATAAAGAAATAATAAAAAGAGACAACCGTAGAGTTAGAAAACCTAGGAAAGAGATCAGGAGTCATAGATGCAAGCATAACCAACAGACTACAAGAAATAGAACAGAGACTCTCAGGAGAAGAAAATACCATAGACAACATCGACACAACAATAAAAGACCATACAAAATGCAAAAAGCTCCTAACCCAAAACATCCATGAAATCCAGGACACAATGAGAAGACAGAACCTAAGGATAATAGGCATAGAAGAGAGTGAAGATTCCCAACTTAAAGGACCAGTAAATATCTTCAACAAAATCATAGAAGAAAACTTCCCTAACCTAAAGAAAGAGATGAACATAAATATAAAAGAAGCTTACAGAACAGCAAATAGATTGGACCAGAAAAGAAATTCATCCTGTCATATTATAATGAAAACCCCAAATACACAATACAAGAAAAGAATATTAAAAGCAGTAAGGGAAAAAGGTCAAGTAACATAAAGGCAGACATATCAGAATTACAACAGACTTCTCACCAGAGACTATGAAAGCTAGGAGATCCTGGGCAGAACTCATACAGACCCTAAGAGAACACAACTGCCAGCCCAGGCTGCTATACCCAGCAAAACTCTCAATTAACATAGATGGTGAAACCAAAATATTCTATGACAAAACCAAATTTACACAATATGTTTCCACAAATCCTGCCCTACAAAGGATAATAAATGGTAAATGACAACTCAACGAGGGAAACCACATTTCAGAAAACA
>JAPYYD010004185.1:0-13357 GCA_028551405.1 Uromys caudimaculatus | reverse complement strand
CCACCAGGGAGAAAGGAGAGGACTTTGGGCCTGAGGGTGCTAGTGGCCCCAGTAAAAGGGAATGTCAAGGTGGGAATATGGGAATGGGTGGGTGGGTAGGTGGGAGGAGGAATTCCCTCACAGAGGTGGGGAGGGGGAGGGGACACGGGGTTTCCAAAGAAAAGGGGAATCATCGGAAATGTAAATAAAGTATCAAAAAAAAAATATTCTGAAGAAATATATATCTTGGACAAATTCCCTAAAGGAAATTTTAGAGAATTTTAGAAAAAAAGAACTTCCTTAGCTCAGGTAGAGGATAAGTAATGACTGGCATAAATGAACAAGAATAAAGATATTTTCCTGTGCTGGGACAAGAACTGTGAAAAAGAAATGTGAACAAATCAATTGAGTGAGGAGAGTAGAGCTGGTTTGAGTATGTCTCTTTTGGTCGTTGTCCTGTCCTTAGCATGGTCATAAAAATGCATACAGAAGCTGCTCCATTTCTGAGGAATAGATGACTCCATATGGTAATTTTCAGTGTCCTTTACAGGATGTACAAGGCTTCTGTGTATTCCTGGAAGCTAACACTGAGAATGAGGCCATATGTTCCATAGATCCTCCTATGGCTCAATTAGGATAAAAGCTTCCTCTGATGCTTGCTCAGTGGTAAGTTACATATTGCCAGTAGAATTATTTTCCATACTACCAATGTTTTGCATAATTTATAAAGTGTTATTTTAGAGGACAATTTGGGAATCTAAATGAACTTATTTCCTAGGGAATGCATTATTTAAGTATGGCCATTATCAAAATCACAGAATCATGGAATATTAAAATGTAAAGAGCCCTTAGGGAAAACTGTTCACTAGAGCAACTTAAAAAATAATTGATAAACACTCATTCAATGTGATAAAAGTTCCAAAACAGAATAGCTAAACAAGTTTTAGTGAAATGAAAATGGAAGCATGAATTTAGATAGCATCTACTACTGAAGCAGGGCTCCTCTACCTACAACCAACTCAGTAGTAGATGTTATCTAAAGTAAGTCTTGTACTATTGGAGAACATGTTTCAAGTCAAGTTTCTATGCATGTTTAAGATGGTCTTCATCAAAATGAAACAGATTCCTGTTTCTACTACCCCTTCAGTTTTATCATCATCATCGTCATTATCATCATCATCATTATCACCATCACCACCACCACCACCACCACCACCACCACCATCATCATTATACCAATCATGCATGATGGATAATTTTTCCACTAAAGAATTGACAACTAGGATACAGAAAGTTTATTGGAAAATGGCAAAGATTTGAGAAGAGTGTGGGAGGTAAGACTAGGGAAGGTAATCTAATAAAGATGGTCATTTCTTTCTTGGACAGTTTTAAGGTTGGCCATTCAACGTGGTCCAAATTGACCTGAAGGACTATGGCTACTCTTTTTGACTAAATATAGGCAGTTTGGTGTCTCTACAAAAAGTCTTTGGGTAGACCCGAGTCCCAGAGTGACTCTACTGTAAACCACCAGATACTAGCTACAGAGGAAGGATAGAATCAGAAGCAAGACATATCCTTACTTTGTCTAATTTATATAGTTATAGAAAGGGAGGAATTGGTGGTTTGGTGGTATTGTGGTATTACTTTCATGAGAAGAGAGAGGCTTAGGAAACTAACTTACTCAAGGTTACATAGCAAAAGTTGGGTGTTGCTCAGTTTGTGGCACCCTCTGCCTAAAGTCTAGGATCTGATACCATTCAGGTCAACCTGACATTATCCTGTGATCTTGAACTAGTTTTTAAGTTAGTTTAAAGTTCATGCCATTACCATAGCAGTGTTATTATCATTGTGAATACAAATTCATTGTCTTTAAGTAAATCTTCCTATAGGAAGGATTTGAAATAAAGGAGCATATTATATATACCAATGTCTGAACTTATATTTTAAATTAAGTTATACAATGTGAGACCTTTAACTGCTCACATACTTTGCTAGCATATCATTCTTCTGTTGAGCCCCATTCTTGAAAAATATTAGTGTCTGCACTAAATAAAGTGCAGTTATGTACTTATGCAGTTATGTAAGTGCTACTCAGATGGAAGTAGTTAGTATAAAATGCATTCAATGTCCACCTTGTTCTTTAGAAATAAGTCTGAAGGTCTAGGAAGATGTCTCAGCAGTTAGGAGTGCATACTGCTCTTGCAGAGAACCTGGGTTTGATTCTCAGCATCTATACTGGGTGGCTTACAACTGCCTGTAACAGAAGTTTCAGAATGATCTGATCTCCTCTGACCTCTGCAGGCACCTATACTGATGTCATATACTCACATACAGATATCCATATATATATATACACAACCCAAAAATTACAAATCCTTACAGAATAAGTCTAAAACAATATAACTTTGTAAAACGTTTTATTAACTATAAATAGCTCACATACATAACATATTCTTATAAAATAAAACAAGAATTTTGCAGGTAAGGGTATAAAATTTTAAATTAGGCTTTAAACTGTGAATTAAATCATTAATTCAATAAAATTTTAGGTTTACATTTTCAATAGAAGATATTTTCATCTATTTTACGTTGATGCAAGAGTCATAAAATTTGTGTATTATAACTATCATTTTATATGACCTAAGGTCACATCAGAAAATAGTAATTTAAAGGCTTTTGTTCACATAAACCAAACTACAATGCAGAATAACATTCACATATAACTTTATTTTCCATGTTTTCTTCAAACTATTAGTTGAGAGTTTCAGGTTTTGTTCCTTATTATAAGGATCTTTATTTTTTATTTTATTTTATTTTTTTTGGTACTCCCAGTCTCCTTATCCTAGTCTCACGTAGTACATGTTAGTATCTTGACTGTATGTGGCAGAAACACAATTCAAACTTTGTAAGCAAAAATGAAATTTGTTATAGAGCCAGATAATTAGAAACTCAGCAGTAGGCAGTAGCCTTAGGTAAAGAGCTCATGAATCTCTTGTTGCCACCTCTTCCCCCTTCTCTGTTTTGACTGTTTTCCTAGATTTCCTTTCTTCAGTAGCATGATGGCAACACAGCTCTAACCTGAACTATATCCTGTTCAAATTGAGAAAGATACATGCTTGTCTCTCAGAAATGTTCTTTTTTCTTTTTATATCCACCATAGTACTCACTGTGATGAGGTCAAATCTGAGCTAAATGCTTTTCCCTGGAGCTGAAAGTAGAGCCCATAGCAGCTCTTTTCTCTATATGTCTTTGTGAATAAGGTTAGGACCATTTGCTCTCTGAACAGAATTTTTTTCCATAAATAAGCATGGGGAAAAGGATTTTGGAAAGACAACCTCCAGAAAATATCCACCACTGCTACTTAGTCTGTAAAGATTGCTTCTCAGAGGAAGTATATAACAAATTCAGAGCCTATATCAGGTCACATGCCACAAAGCACTTGGCTCTGGAAAGCATAATGCATACAAGCAAATCTGAGAAGGAAACTGTCCAACAGTGACATGGAGCTTCACGGGAGAGGAAGTGCTGCTCACAGCAGCAGGTTTCTGCGTGTTATAAGAATGCATCTACAGTATTTTCGAGTGCTAAGTTTCAAAAAGCTTTCAGAAATTCTGTGTTCACTGGAATGGCATCCTATTCTTTCAAGTACAAAGTGATTTGATATTTCTGAAACTTGTCCTTCAATACTTCCAGAAAGAGGTGATATATCCCCATCAATTTAGAATGTTTAGTGTAGATGCATGGCAGCTCATCAAGACCTCTCCTGTGAAGTAGAAGTAATGTTTAAACATTAGTGCATGATTCTCAGTGTTTGCTTTTGTACTGATTTTTAATGGTGTTTGTGATTGTTCCTAAAAGAATGAGAGAGAGAGAGAGAGAGAGAGAGAGAGAGAGAGAGAGAGAGAGAGACAAGCAGACAGAAAGAGAGAAAGTGTTTAGGTATATAAGCATGTACACATGTATAGCATATGGTTGTATATATATTATGTATTATGTGATTCCATTAACCTTGCTTAAATATAATCTTAAATATAATCTTATAATCTGTTAACAGGTAACAAAGTTGATAAGCTTCTTTTCCTTGCTAGGTTTCAGAATTTATGCATCCAGCTAACCTAAAAGCTGTAACGATAATTGTGAGTAAGATAAGCAAAGACCTAGTTCTAAGCGTTGTTCCTTAGCATTCTAAATACAGTGATTTATGTTAAGCTTCATGTACATATGTAGCGATTACTTTCAAATAAGGCATCTGCTTACTTACTACATTACTGAGTAGCATTCATTTCCCTTTACTCCAGTATAGAAGTATTTTCTCTCCCATATGTGTCTAATTTTGTCTAGGAGAAGTGCAGATAGGAGACAAAATAGGGGCAATACTGTAGTCATATCAAGAAGCACAAGATCCTGGGAGATCCAAGCCAGAAGTGAGTCCACAGCATTCTTTCCAGCTACCTATGTGTTTTCCAGCACAGCTATGTTTAGATTTGAGCTACCTAGCCATGCATCATCACAGTTGGAGGATAAGACATAAATTTAGCAATCACAGAGATACCCCACTGCATATTTAAACTCAGTAGGAATGCAGAGGTCACAGCCTGCTTCTCAGTGGTACATGGACTACAGTTTCAGCATCACCTCTGGAAGCTTGTTAGAAAAGGAGTTGCAAGATCTACTCAATGATAACTTGTATCTCAGCAATGCTTTCAGATGTTTCATTTGCTGATTATAGTGAGAGAATATCCAGGATTCCAAACTATGTCAGGAAGGCCAAATTTGTTTCATGCTGGTGCTTAAATAATTGCCTTACTAAGTTGACCCTTAAAGTGATGACATCTATTGTCTATAGAGTTCCCTGTTTTTACTTCCCCCATGCCAACTTGTGTTGCATGGTTGCTTATAGCTACTCAAGTAGCTCCACCAGCAGAGGTGTGCAGTCTTCACTACCCACCCAATGTTCTGGAATCCCAAATGAAAACACATACATGTAGTCTTCTATTTTAATATGCCTTAAATGGCACAATGCCTGGGCCACTCCAAAACTTCTATGTAGCTAATGTCTTCTCTCTGATACTCTTAAATTATTACCTACTAAAATCTATATTCCATCTTTGCTACCCTTCCCCAGCTCTTACATGGCTGTATACTCTTGCTTCTCCAGCCCTCGAGGCTGATCCTTCTGCTTCCCAAGCGTGGTGGTTCTTCCCCTTTCTTTCTCTACTGCATTCCTTGCCTGGAAACCTCAAGTCCACCTCTGTCTCCCTGCCCAGACAATAGCACCCGGCAACTTTATTTACCAATTAGAACAAACTAGGGGCAGGGAACTATAGCATCTTACATGAAGACATGTGAATTTCTGTGGAATTTGGGAACACAATTAACAAAATAGGAACAATAAGCCTAATGCACAACATTTCACCCTCTTCATCCATTCAAAAGATCTTTTCTCCCAGATTTACACTGAACATACTTATAACAGTTATATAAACTATAAGATATGATATACACTAATAATGCCCAGTCCATCAATTTTGTCAATTTAGGTACATTACTCTAACATCCATCCTAACTTCAAGAGTTTACAATTCTACACTTGAATTATTTTCTGATTTTAATTTGCATTACCATCTGAAAACCATCCTTTCATATATACATCCTCTTCCCCAATGCTAAACAACTTAAGTTTGATTATGAGACTATGACTAATCTTTAACCCCATCAGAGATCTGATAGTGAATTAAATATTACCTGAATATATAGGAAACATAAAGAAACATAGCTTCCAAAACTTAACCAATTTGCAGAGACAGCTGACTACTCAGACAGACCCCTATTCCTCAGAATGTTGGAGTATAGGTCTTCAGCATTCTGGCCCAGAACCATCTGACAGACCATATGTGAAGAAGGAATTATGAAGGACTAGCTTACTCTGTATTGGCAGAGATAGGCTGTTGCCTATCCTGCATCGTGTGTCCTTTCTTAGTTTTTGTCTGTGAATGAATTAGGGCCAATTCTTGCTCAATGGCTACCTTGCCACAACCAAAATAACTGCATATGGAAGTTATGATGCTCAATATCTCCTTTGAACTGTGATGGAGGTATTGTCAGAAGCCACCATGTCTCTTAATCAAAAATCTAATAACAGTGAAATGAATATAAATGCCATATTCTGTGGATTTTTGATGTTTTTGAGACTATCTATCTAAAGTATATCTGAACTGTTAAACCTTGGCTACTCTTAGCTATTTCTATTTGAATAATATTGAAAACACTTATTATAATTAAATCAGAATCTAATATAACCATGATTTACTATCTGGTCCTTAACTTGCATTACCTAATCATTCTAAACAGTTTGTAATAGTATCTATAGAAGGACTGGGTCAAAGCCTTGCATTCTTAATTGATTTGCAGAGGCACAATGCCTATCTAAGAGTAACAGTATTAATTTCAAATTTTTATCAATCTACAAAGATTTATACCAATGAAAACCTATATGTATCGATATATAAATTCTGTGCCAATGTAAGAAATTATAAGCTCAATTTTGCATTAATTATAAAGATTTCTACCAATGTACAATTATGGCTATACAATGCTTTGTTCAAAAATAAGTTTAGTAATGCATCCCATATATTTCCTGCATGTTCAAAATTACGACCATTTCCAAATTATATCTTAAACCTACAACCTATCTATAATTTATAAAATAACCATAACCAGACACCCAAACCCAAGGGATAGAGATGACAACTCTCCACAATTTCTTCCTGCTGAATTGGAGCAATGAAAATTTTTAAAGAAGTGGGGAGGAGTCGGAAAATTAGAAAATTTAGTTATACTTATGAAAGCTAGCTTTAGCATATGTTATCTAGTCTGTGTATTCTTAGAAGGCTCAGGGCTTGACTGAAATTTTGACTGAATCCTTCTGAAAGACTGGATGAACCTAGTTCATTAAGAGTCAACAGCTATTCCTGAAGCTCTTCTGAAAGCAAATCTCTTGGAACAGCATCAGGAGGCCGATAGCTAGAACAGCAGGTCATCTCAGCATCCTGCAGATGAATCTTGTCAGAGCTGTACATTCTGCAATGTATGAATCTTACAACCAAAATTTTTAATACTATTAAGATATTTGTATGGATTGTACAAGGTGCACAGATCAGTTAAGGATGAATTTTTGCTCCTTGTTTGAGCAGGTGAAACACAACTACTTTTTATGAGTTAATTTGATCTATAACAAATTGTAATAAATCTTCATTCATGCTATGTGAAGAATTGTATGATGAATCTTAAGGATTCCATAACCTACAAGATTCATTATCTAATTGTAGCTGAAGTTTTGACCAGAGATATTTTTATATCTAAGCCAGTTCCCCTGTGGAGGAATAAGCAAATCAAGTTACTTGTCCTGTTTGACGTTCTCCAATTTTTCTTTTCTGTAGCCAAGATTTTCAGGGGGAATTTCCTGTCATATCTGATCCATATCACTCTGAAAGGGGTCCAAAGCCTTTTCTTCTTTCCTATAAACACAAATACAGAGCCTTTCTCCATAAATAGTATGTCCTTGGCTCAGTAAACTAAAATAATCAAAGGTACAGATTGATTCAGTTTAACAGTTTCCTTTCTGTAAAGGCTTGTTCTATTTTGGCTTCTCTCACAGAAGATTTTTAATATTATAAGCACCAAACTTATAAATGCAGGCATTTTGATCATTAAAACAATTCAAAGCAATTAAAGTAATCTAAACAAATATTATTTGTTAAGACTGTGCTCCTTAACTATCCCCTGTCTTGTTCTTACATAATTAATTTTTAAGATTGAGATCAAGGCCTAAATTTATTTATTCATCTCTGTATGCTTAAATTCTTCCTTACATGGAGATTAATATGTCTGTGAAATATATACATCCCCTTTCTTTTCAAATAATTCAAATTAACACCCTTTCCTATGTATTTAACTTCAACTAAATTCCCTTTTACTTACTGTATAAGCCATTCCAGGCTCTTAATTTGTTATACCAGGTTAAGCAACTCCAGAATTCCATGTAGATCACATTCAATGAACCCAAGTGCTGTCCTGGCATAGACTTTTTCAAATTTTCTTTAAGGCATTTTTCTCATTCATTCTATTCTATCTCCATGCCTTTGTTTCCTACATTTGAGATCAAAGGTCAAGATTGCTTCATTCCATGTATATTTAAAAACACTTAAACAGCTACCATTATACTCCCTTCTATCCTTAAAAATAATTAAATCAAATTTTATTCATCTCTCTCTTTTGTTTATCTGATTGTTACAGGTAAGCAGCCTCTACTTTCTGCATCTCTCTGCCTTCCTGATTCTTTGCACAGAAAGAGCTCCCAGCCCTTCTGAATTCAAACTTTCCAATGCAGATTAGAAGCCTTTGAGAAGGGCCTGCAGTAAATCTCAGCCACCCAGCTTTGTCCAAATTGGCTTGGGGCATTTTTCTGTGTCCCAGCTCATGCCATAAACCCAGAATATTGTGTGTTAATTCATCATGCCTTTTATTCTCATTCTGAATCTGCTTGGCTTGTGGAGGAACCATGCTGCTTGGTTCTGCTGAGAAACCAGTTCTCCCTAACTCCAGCTCTTATATGGCTGTATGCTTTGTCTTCTCCATTTCTTAAGCCTGATTCTTCTGCTTCCCTAGCACGGTGGCTCTTCTCCCTCCTCTCTCTCCTTTGATCCTTGTTTGGGAACCTCATGTCCCATCTCTGCCTCCCTGCCTAGCAATTGGCAGTGGAAAACTTTGTTTACCAGTTAGAGACACCTGGGAGCAGGGACCCACAGTATGTTACATGCAGACTGTGTGGATTCCTGTGTAATATGGAAACCCAATTAACATAATATAAGCAATAAACCAAATCCACAACACAGCTGGTTTTCTTTACCTTTTCACTCCATCTTTACATGAAGTCTGTGAAGGGTGTGCTTCTCACACGAATCAAGAAATTAAAATTCAGAAAAACTAAATAATCTATGCATGATTACTTATAAATGATACATCCTAGATTGCTAGAAAGCTTTTGTTATGAATATTTTTCAGATACAGAGTACCAGAAAGAATAAGCAATTGGGTACTGTACCTGAATCAATGCATTTTGTTCATTAGCAACATTGTATCTTTCTTATCTCATTCCCCATAATACATACGCTTTGTTCTGTATCTTTTATAGACTGTGCTTTGCCTGGTTTTGCTGAATCCCGAAAATGCTACATTTCCTATGCTCTGCATTTGCTTGAATCACTGATTATTACAAGGGCTGCCCTAATGTTGGATAGAATAAAAACTGAAGCTGTCTTTCCTGGAGCAATTTGCCAATAGACAGAATTTTCTTATAGAGTTTTGGAATTAGATCCAATGCTTTCCCTGTAAGTTGCTTCTTTGTCAATATATCTTATGTGAGAGATATATTTCTTACATCCAGCATCAGTCATCTCTCAGTAGATACAATTTTGTGAGAAGAAAGAAAATAAAAGAAAAAAGCAAGCCCAAACAATAAAACCAAAAGAAGTGTGTCTCTGAGTGTGGTGAGGTGTTACCAACAAGGTGAATCAGTAGGTAAATGGTAGAAAGAAAGCACTGACTTCCATTGTATGTCCTCTGACCTCCACACATGTGCCATGCTGTTCACATTACCACACACAACTCTCCTCTCAAAATAAATATATGAATGTAAAAAAAAGTAATTTTTAAGTATTTGTGAGCATTGTACTCATAATGTGCCCTCCCTTGCTATGCCTTCCATGGTAAAGCATCGTCCTCCCTCTTCAGTGGACTACCTCAACCATCTTGTTCACTGAAGGTCAACTCATGAGCTTTTATCAGTATGTTAGCACCTCAGTACTCAATCTTATTTTCACATTAACATTACTCAAAGCAGTTTACCTTAGCAAACTTTTCATTTTATTTTCTTGATCAAATATAGACTGAGTTATATTTTGTACCATGGAGTCTCCATGGTTATTACTACCCTCAGCCTAGAATACATGCATGAGGAGATATTGCATTTGTTTTATTCTTCATATTCAACACAGCACTAACAGGGATGGAGCAAACAGAAGGCATGATTTTGAGTATTCATGTTCTGTCTTCATCCATCACAAAATAATTTTTTGATGTAGATAGTTCATTTTCAATCCTCCCTACCTTCTAATTCTCCTGTCTCTCTGTCTCTCTGTCTCTCTGTCTCTCTCTCTGTCTCTCTCTCTCGTGTGTGTGTGTATTTCATAAATTGTTCTGGGAAAAATTAAGTTTCTATAGCCTATAGACTGTTTACCAAACATCTGACTTAATGTTGAATGTGCTCGTCTGATTTCACATCAACTTGACACAGGATAAAATTATTTGAAGTTTCTCATTTGAGTAAGTCTTCATAAGAATGATTTGTAAATATTTATGTGAGGGATTATTTGGATTGTCTTAATTGATGTAGGAGAAAACATTCAACTTTGTGTGGTGCCATAGCTGTATAGGAAGCTAGGTGAGCATGAACCAAAGAGAGACAGTGAACCAGCTAACAATGTTTGTCTAAGGTTTGTGCCCTGAAGTTCACACCCTGAATCCACTCAATGATGGATTGCTACCTGGAAGTATAATCCAAACTCTTTCCTTCTCAAATTGTTTTGGCCATGGTATTTGTCACAGCAACTAAAAGAAAGTAGAGCAACACAGTATAATTCCACTGAACCTTCACACTGGTCCTGCAATGAGAGCATGACCATTTAACTACCAATGGAAGTAATTGTTACTGATGAAATATCACCACCATTTATATTTTGCACCTCATGACAAGCATATTCTGGCTAAAATTTGATTTAGAAAAGAAACAAATGTAAGGAAATAAGAAAGAAGCTCTACAAAATGGTGGGCATAATGAATCCACTTGTTGAGGTAATTGTGCCTGAGTCTATGCTTGCTCTGTGTAGTGATCACAATGATCAGTGCAGAACAGTATGACAGCTGCATACTGAGCTTCTGTGTTCTTACATAAGCTAAAAAGTGCTGGCATACAACACAATCTTTTCCACTAAATCATTCTTTTGTAATTAATTTTATATTATTTTTAATTGTATGTATGTGCATGTGTGAGTGTGTGTATGTACACATGAGTGCAGGTGTCCATGAAGGCCAGATTAGCTCCAGATCCTATGGAGCTAGAATTTCAAGAGTAGTGAGACAAATGAGATGGTACTGGGAAAAGAACACAGTTACTTTACAAGATCACTGTGCAGTCTTACCTGTGAAGTCATCTCATCAGCCCTTGATTATCTACAGAAATCATAATGGTTTTCTATTTCTAGGAGTACCTTGGATATTTTTTAAGCAGTCTTATATGGCTACTCATATCAGATCATACAAATATATACTGGCAGTGATTTCATTTATTATGTGACAATAATCAAATAAATGAATGGAAAAATCTCATCATTGGTAACATCTTAGAGTACAAACATTTACTAATCAAATTAAACATACCCCCACTATTGATACAGAACATGAAGTCTGCTTGGGCTGAGCAGTACTCGATAGCAAATCAATCACTACAATCACTCTAGTTTTTGCTCTCTAAGTCCCTTTAAACTGATTCAACTCTTGGAGATATTGATCACCCTGTTTACAAGTCTTCAGAACTTTATATGTCTGCTATATGTGTTCAGATGCCTCAGAGTGCTTCCAAATCTCCTACAAACATGGGGAACTTGAAGCTCAATATCTATTTAAGTCACATAAATATGCGTTCAGGTGTTTTCTGGAAAGTATAAAAATCTGTGCTGACTCACAAACTTTGAGTTGGTTTTTAGACCTTTGGAAATTCTGAATGAAAGTTTCTGTATGCAATGAAGACCAAATCAGTTACTTCAGGGAGAAGCCTCTTTTAAAGATGATGGTAAACCATGAGTGATGCAAGGACACACACATTCCAGTATATCCTTAACAACATAACATGACCCATTTCCATGTCATAAATATTCATGTCCATTTTTTTTACAATTTTTATTATCATATGTTTATTGCACATAATGGTGAGATTCATTATGACATTGTCGTGCATGTATGAAATATAATTTGATTGTGCTGAAAAAATAAAAAAATATATTGTTCTTGCAAAGGTCCAAATTTCAATTCATAGTACTCACATGAGGGTCACAAACTCTTATAACTCCAGATGCAGGGAAATGCATATATACGGACACATACTACACACAACACACACACACACACACACACACACACACACACACACACACACATGCACACACACACACACACACACACACACACACACACACACACTCAAAGAAATACTAATGAAGTTCACTTTCTATTTTTATATTGCTAATCTCACTCTTCCCCACACCAGGGAAGCTCTTCCTTCACTTAATCCTGTTTTAGCTTTTGTATTACTTATTTTTCTTTTTTTCTTTTTATTTTTTATTATTTTTGATACTTTATTTACATTTCCAGTGTTTCCCCTTTTCTGGGTCTCCTCTTCGGAAACCCCCTAATCCCTCCCCATCCCCGCCTATACGAGGGAATTCCACCTCCCACCCACCCGCTCACCCATCCCTATATTCCCACCTTGACATTCCCCTTTACTGGGGCCTCTAACATCCTCAGGCCCAAGGGCCTCTCCTTTCTCCCTGATGGCCATTGAGGTCATTTTCTGTCACATATGTGGTCCAAACCAGGGGTCCATAGATGTGTATTCTTTGGTTGGTGGTCCAAACTCCAGGACGACTGGGGGTGGGTGAGGCCCATTGACGCTCTTGCTCCTTCCATGGGGCTGCAAATTCCCTCAGCTCTTTCAGACCTTCCTCCAACTCCTCCATCTGGGACCTCACTCTCCATCCAGCAGTTACTGTTAAGTGAAACTTAGGTATTCTGAACTTTTGGGTTAATATCCGCTTATCAGTGAGTACATACCATGTTCCTTCTTTTGTGACTGAGTTACCTCGCTCAGGATGATATTTTCAAGTTCCATCCATTTGCCTGCAAATTTCATTAAGTCATTGTTTTTAATAGCTGAGTAGTACTCCGTTGTGTAAATGTATCACATTTTCTGTATCCATTCCTCTGATGAGGGACATCTGGGTTGTTTCCAGCTTCTG
The DNA here is from genome assembly GCA_028551405.1 of Uromys caudimaculatus. Classification (NCBI taxonomy): domain Eukaryota; kingdom Metazoa; phylum Chordata; class Mammalia; order Rodentia; family Muridae; genus Uromys; species Uromys caudimaculatus. Next base: position 248 of record JAPYYD010004185.1, on the reverse strand, counting down.
GCTATTATAATTATGGTGACTATGAACATAGTGGAGCATGTGTCTTTATTACATGTTGGAGCATCTTCTGGGTATATGCCCAGGAGAGGTATAGCTGGGTCCTCAGGTAGTATTATGTCCATTTTTCTGAGGGTCCGCCAAACTGATTTCCAGAGTGGTTGTACCAGCTTGCAGACCCACCAACAGTGGAGGAGTGTTCCTCTTTCTCCACATCCTCGCCAGCATCTGCTGTCACCTGAGTTTTTGAT
>JAPYYD010004184.1:0-13357 GCA_028551405.1 Uromys caudimaculatus | reverse complement strand
GGTTAGCAAATGCTATTGAACTCGAAACCTTTCTAATCTTTATTTTTTAAACCATTTCATATATAAATTCATGGTCCTAGCCACCCTAATTGCCCTCTCTTACCCTCCCATCATGTCGCCTTTTCTATTTTATGTCATTTTTCTCTCTCCTCTTTATCTTTGATCCCCCCTTTTTTTTTGTTTTAGTTGAAAATACAGATTTATACAATATATTCTGATTATGGTTTTCCCTTCCCCAAGGTCTTCCAAATCTTTCCCACCTCCCTACTCACCCAATACCACACTCTTTCTCTTTAGAAAGCAAACAAACCAAAGCCAACCAACCAACCAGCCAAAAAAAAAAAATCCTCAGAGAAAGTACACAAGAAACATGCTAACTAAACAGCCAGCCAGCCAACCAATCAACCAAAGGAAAAAAAAAAACCCACCCTCAAAGAAAGTACACAAGAAACATAACACACACAAATAAAAACCATAAAAACACAAAATTTGAAACCATAATATATAAACAAAACATGTAGAAGGTTTCTGGTTGTGTGTGTGTGTATGTGTGTGTGAAATATAAATAAAGTCACCAAATAATAAAAGAAGCAAATGCACCAAGGGAGCCCTGCAGTACCAGGAATGGATTAGTCTAGTTGAGTTGTTGGCCCACACAGCTCAGGCTATTTTATTGGTTGCTCTCCACAAGCTGAATGCTGTGGTGCAGGTATCTGTTGAATTAAATACCTAATTATATAAACCCCTGTGGCAGGTCGGCTACCCATCTCAATGGTTCACATTCTGAATGAAAGACACACACACACACACACACAGCCTTTATATTTTGATTTGCCTTAAACAGCTCAGTCATTGGGCCACTGCTTCACCACCACGAGGTTAATCTTGAGCTATTACTCACTAAATTCTCTGTTCTATCTTGGCTGCTCTGGACCCAGAAGGCTGCCCAACTGGGCTGTGCTCTAGGCTGCCCTCTCCTGGCTCTTTCAAAAGGTGGCCATGCCTCTCTGTCCTGCACTCTTCTCAGGCGTGGTGACTCCAGGAAATTCCAAAAACCAGCCTCTGTCTGTCCTTCCCAGCTACTGGCTGTTGGCATTTTTATTTACCAACCAGAACCAACTGGGGGTAGGGTCCCAGAAGCTATGTGCAGACACTCGTGTAAGCAGTTTTGGGGACCCAACTTCACATTAGAATATAAGCAATATGGCAGCTGCATATTTCCACTCATTCTCCTGCCCCGCCTTGCCTCTCTCCTGTCTCCCCAACACCCGATCCTGCCCCCCTCCCCCTCCTGCCCAGACCCCTCCCCTCTCTGCCTCCCATGATTGTTGAAACATTCTCACTTGGACCTTCCTCCTTGTTTAACTTCTTTGGTTCTGTGGGGTGCATCATGTTTATTTTGACCTTTTTGGCTAATATCCACTTATCAGTGAGTCCATACTATGTGTGTCCTTTGTGAGTTACCTAACTCAGGATGTTATTTTCTAGTTCCATCCATCTGCCTGCAAAATTCATGATGTCCTTGCTTGTAATAGCTGAATAATATTCCACTGTGCAAATGGACCACATTTTCTATATCCATTCTTTGGTCGAGTGACATCTGTGTTGCTTCCAGTTTCTGGTTATTATGGATAAAGCTGCTATGAACATAGTAGAGCACGGGTCCTTGGGGGTATGGTGGAGCATCTTTTGAGTATATGCCCAGGAGTGGTGTAGCTGGGTCTTCAGGTAGAACAAGTTCCAGTTTTCTTGTATGCAGCAGAATGATGGATCCTATTAATGTATCCAGTCTCTTAGCCTGTGTCTTTTTATTTGGGAATTGAGTCCATTGATGTTGAGAGATATTAAAGACCAATGATTTTTAGTTCCTGTTATTTTGTTGTTGGAGGTGGTATTATGTGTGCATGATTCTCTTCTTTTGGGTTTGTTGCGAGATGATTAGTTTCTTATGTTTTCTTGGGTGGAGGTACTCTCCTTGTGTTGGAGTTTTCCTTCTAGTACCCTCTGTAGAGGCTGGATTAGTAGTAAGATATTATTTAAACTTGATTTTGTCATGGAATATCTTGGTTTTTCCATCTATGGTGATTGAGAGTTTTGCTGGGTATAGAAGTCTGTGCTGGCATCTGTGGTCTCTAAGGGTCTGTAAGACATCTGCCTAGGAACTTCTGGCTTTTAGAGTCTCTGTTGAGAAGTCTGGTGTAATTTTGATAGGTCTGCCTTTTATGTTACTTGGCCTTTCCCCCTTGTAGCTTTTAATAGTCTTTCTTTGTTCTGTACATTTAGTGTTTTGATTATTATGTGGTGGGAGGATTTTCTTTTCTGGTTCCATTCATTTGGTGTTCTATAGGCTTCTTGTACATTTACAGCCATCTCTTTCTTTAGGTTAGGGAAGTTTTCTTCTATGATTTTATTGAAGATGTTTTCTGGCCCTTTGAATTGGAAATATTTGCTCTCTTCTATTCCTATTATTCTTAAGTTTGGCCTTTTCATTGTGTTTCCTGTATGTTTCGGGTTGGGAGCTTTTTACACTTTGTATATGTGTCAGTATCTTTTATGGTATCTTCTACGCTTAAAATTCTCTCTTCCATCTCTTGTATTCTGTTGGTGATGCTTTTGTCTGTAGCGCCTGTCCTCTTTCCTAGGTTTTCCATCTCCAGGTTGCTTCATTTGTGATTAATTTACTGTTTCTACTAACATTTTTAGGTCTTGAACCATTGTGTTCAATTCCTTCACCTGGTAGATTGTATTTTCCTTATTTCCTTAAGGGATTTGTTTCCTCTTTAAGGGACCTGTTTGTCTGTGTTCTCTTGTATTTCTTTAAGGGAATTATTTATATCCTCCTTAAAGGCAGGACTGTGGGATGGGGGAGCAGGCAGGCTGATCTGCCATGGATGCAGGTAGAGGTGTAGACCAGAAGAGTGGGACAGATCACACATCTGGTGGACTCTGTGGGGTTCCAGCTGGCATGGATATTGGGGCAGGGGTCTCACCTGTGTCCATGGTTAGGGCAGACCTCCTGAGAAACAGGCAGTACTGTGGGGTTGGGGAGCAGGCCTGCTGATCTGCCATGGGTGCAGGAGGAGGTGCAATAGATGATTTTCTTTCATTGATTATTAAAGAGATTGAATGCTTGCTGCTTAACATATATATTAGTTACTTATTTTTCTGAACTCTTTTTGAAAAATAAAACATACTCATCAAAAACTATGATTAATGAGTACATTTAGAAATTTTAATCACTTTTATAACAACTGCATAACATTTGAATACATTTTTTTTGTCATGATTATATCTGGTCTCTAAGCCTGACAAAATGTACCTTGATTCTCTAATGTGCACTTTTGATTTTTTTTTTTTTTTGTCTCAGGAAGAGAACTATGACACATATGACATTTCCTGGGCCTCAGATATTATCTTCACATATACGACAATTATTGCGGAGGTGTGTCTGTATGCAGCCACCTCTGACCTGAGGAAAACGGCTTTGATTGGGTTCTGTACCTGTAAAAGCTCACAGCAGGATATTTTCCTCGTGGACAAGTCTGAAATGCTGCCAGAACTAGATGGAGCAAGCATTTTAACTCTTCTGAAGTATTTCTCTTCCAGAATCTTTGATAACTGTAAGTATTGTACTTTTCATTCCAATGAATGATATTTTCTAAGCATCCCTGTCTTCTACAGATAATAACAGCTTCTCACAACATGCTTACATCTGAATGTGAATAATAGCTTTCATTTCAGTAAGACTTCCTAGGGAAAGTATCTTATAAAATGGATTTTTAAAAAATCAGTAATTGTAAGACGGCTGAAGTAAACTCAGTAGGTTCCTGGCTCCAATCATGTAACTTGCAAACTTAAGATGGCTGACGTGACGGTGGCATGTGTTTCCTTTTCCCTTCTGCTCTTTCCTAAGGAGCTTTCTTCTCCATTTCTTTATGCACCTACCTTTTCTCTCCTCCTCTCCTGCTCTTTTTCTATCAAGAAATTACTTTAATTACATCATCATCGTCGTCGTCGTCACTTGTTTTATTTTGCTACAGAGTTTCAGTTAGCCAGAAACTAAGCATCTTCCTGCCTCAGCCTCCCAATACTGGGGTTCAGGCTGTTGCCCACATACTCAGCTTTCACTCACTGTACTTCATTCCTGACTCTATACCTGCCTTGAATACCAAATCTAAAAACTACCTTACTACATGATTCTTGAGACTAATGGAATCACTGACATGACATTTAAAAGAGGGACCCTGATTTGAGAAGATCTTTTAGGCTGATCGAACTTCGCAGATAGACTGATAAGTCACCGGAAGTGATTATAGTGTAATCTGTTGGGCTGGATTACCTGTTAGTCTCAAGAATTGGGCCAGGTGCTGCCCCTCTTCCATCTGGCACATGCTGTTCAGTTGTCAGGCAAACACAACCCAAAGATTGTCTTTTTCGCCTGCAGTAGTGTCATCAGCAGACCTATGGAGTGCCTTCTAGGCAGGTGGTGCTGGGTTGTATAATATAGGTAGTGAATTAGTCAGGAAGCATAGTTCCTCCATGGTTTCTGCTTCATGTCCCTCCCTGCCTTGAGTTCCTGCCCCAACTTTCCTCCAGGACAGTGCCCCGGAAGCAGAATGTGAAGCAAACTCTTTTCTCCTCTATTTTGAGCAGAATCTTAGGTATACACACACACACACACACACACACACACACACACACACACACACACACACTATATATATGTGTGTATGTGTGTGTGTGTTTAATTTTATTATCACAGATATCTGATGACTTTTCATGTTTGCCTTAGTCACCATCCTATTGTTACGAAGAGACACCATGACCAAAGCAACTCTTATAAAAGAAAGCATTGAGCTGGGGACTAGCTCACAGTTTCAGAAGCGTAGTCCATTGTTGTCACAGTGGGGTCATGGTCCTGGGGAAGTAGCTGAGAGTTCTATATTCTGATCTGCAGGCAGCAGGAAGGGAGAGAGACACTGGGCCTGGCCTGCTCTTTTGAAACCTCAAAGCCCACCCCAGTGACACGCTTCCTAATCCTTCTAATCCTGCCAAACAGTTCTACTCCCTGGTGACTAAGCATTCAAATATGTGAGCTTATGGGGCCATTTTAATTCAAACCACAACAATGCTATTTTATCTTATTCACATACTATATATATGTGTGTGTGTATGTGTATAATAGTTTAATAATTACAAAGCCTTTTTATGTTGGCAACTTCTGTTCTCATTTAAAATGCATCGTTGTTTAGATACTGATTATTTTGATTACATTCATCAAATATCACCTTTTCCTTTTCCTAACTTTATAATATTCTAGTTTTCTTAGTTTGTGGTGTCATCTTTATTTCCTTCCAGTTCTCTTGTTTTTTGTTTTTGTTTTTGTTTTTTTTTATAAAGTAACACTCAGTGGCCCAAGCACAGAGCTCCTGCGAGAATGTTACATATTACTCAACTTTTACATATTTAACTAGAGTAAATGCATCTGAGCCTTGGTCTAATCTAACAGTCTGTATGCAGTGACCTAAACTTGACCTGCCTGTATGTGTGGCTCATGGCTAATATTTTGTGAAAAATCTGTCTCAGAAAATAACTGCTCTGCTCTTGTATTGTTGTGCTTATCTGTGAGACAAGCATTAGTAAACAGAGTGGCCTTGGCTCTCTGTTTCATTCATATTGAGACTATTTGGGAGCTGGCAGCCATTTTGTCTCAAAGCACATGTTCCCACACATATACACGCAAGAACACTGAATTACATGCATAACTGTGTGCCACAAGTATGCTTATGTGCTGTCCATGGTGACATTTTGATACACGTAGCACTCTACCAGGAGAGAAAAGAATTATCAACATATCGAATTTGTATAATTAATTATCCATTTCACATTTAAAAATTTAATCGTCACACATCATTACTAGATGTAATAAATTCAAAATTCCTCATGGCATAGTCCATTCAGTAACTAGAAGAAAATATACAGTATCTTCATGTCTGATAAGGAAAGACTCCACAAAACAGAGAAATCCCAATTTTAAAAGACATGATTAGATAATTCACATCAAAGCTTTATAAGATCCCAGCATAAGAATTGGTTAACATTAAAATGCAGATGAAGGCTGGAAGATATGTACATGTTTTAGAGTAGACAGGATAATAAAAGAAATTCTGTCATTACGGTTGCTCCTCACAGCATCATTTCTAAGCTTGACAGATGGCTATTACTGGACCAAGAGCAAATCCTAGCTTGTGTGCATCCCTTTTTCTCAATTGCCCTTTTCCCTAAGATGAAGCCGTGAGTTGTAATCTGACTTGTAAGTCAGGTTTTGGAACATTAAACATATTCCCCATCCTTGTAAATGTCTCTGAGGAAGTGAGTACCTACAGCATCCAGTGTGAGGTGGGTTGGCTAGCCCTCCAGATTGCAGTGAGTGCTCTCTGTCTTCTTACACGAGAGCTTTGGTGTGGGTCTAGAAGTCCTAGAACTACTTCACATGCCAGGAAAATGTCCTTGGCCTGGGACCCTGGAGCTGCCAGGTAGCTTGGGAGGAAACATTATGGGTTCTCTTTTTTTCTCCACTTATTGCAGGCTCAAACTAGGCAGAGTTCTGAATGCTATAGGAGAGGCAGAAGGGAGTGTTTTCAGGTCACAGTGGGCCACAGTAAGTGGGAATCGTAAGCATAATGGAAGAAAAGACTCCACAGCCATTTGTAGCTCCATTTCCAACACTAAGTTAAGAGCTAAATTCTGTGGCCGGTGTGACTGTGCTGTGCTCAGCAAACACAGAGCAGGCTTTCCCGTCTCTGTCAACACTGCTTTGATGAGATGTAATCTGTGAAGTCTGCAGGCCATAGTTATAGATCTCAAAGCTGAAACTGTCCTTCTAAATTTATTTTAAGATTTTTCATGAAACCCAAACTAACTAGGCAAATGGTTACTGGGATATTTTTAGAGTTCAAAAATATTGCTACTTTTCTCAGGAAGTTCTATTGTCTTTCCTAGCCATCTCTGTTCACGTTTAAACAAAAGCGTCCCTACTATTTTGCTCTTATTACATCTGGCAGTGGTTCTCAACCTGTGGTTTTGGGGGTCAAATGACCTCTTCACAGGGGTCATCTAAGACCATCGGAAAACACAGATATTTCCATTACGACTCATAACAGTAGCAACAGTACAGTTCTGAAGGAGCAAGGAAAATAATTTTATGATTGGGGTCACCACATCATGAAGAACTGTAATAAAAAGAGTTACAGCATTTGGAAGGGTGAGAGCCACTGCTATAGAGTGAAATAACAAACTGAAAATCTCAAGTACAAAGATTTCATCAACCCAACGAATTAACATTTTGAAGCACAGACAATTCAAAGTATTTCATATAGTTCAGTTAGCTCAAGTCCAACACAGAGGGAAAAGAGTAATGGCCTAAAAAGAATACATTGTTTCATTGACTTAGATACAGTCTAACCTGTCACTCCTTAACAGTATATCAGCAAAGAAAGGAGAAAGGTTTAAACTTTCTGTCCAAATTAATTAGGGAATTGATATGTGTGCATTAATAAAAAGTAATTCATTATATGCTTGGAAGGGCTATGTTACATGTGTCAGAATTAAGGTCACCAGTGTGTTTGGAATGGCTTATTCTTGTATTTTATCTGGCCTAGAAGTTTCATCTTCTCTCTACACCTTCTGTCTATCAGAGTCACCTGGTTGCTGGGGGGTGGTGGTGGCACACAAGTTTAATCCTAGCACTCAGGAGGCAGAGGCAGAGGCAGAGGCAGAGGCACAGAGGCGCAGAGGCGCAGAGAGGCAGAGAGGCAGAGAGGCAGAGAGGCAGAGAGGCTGAGAGGCAGAGGGACAGAGGGACAGAGGGACAGAGGGACAGAGGGACAGAGGACAGAGGGACAGAGGGACAGGGAGAGAGGTAGAGGCACAGGCAGGGGGATTTCTGTGAGTTCAAGGTCAACCTGGTCTACAGAGTGAGTTCCACGACAGCCAGGGCAATGCAGTGAAATCCAGTCTCGAAAGAATTCAAAACAAACATACAAACAAACAACAAAAACATCAAGAAAAACCTGGTAATGCTCAGGTAGAGAAATTCCCAATTTCATCTTGCACGTTAGAATGGGTAGTCTTTTCAGTATTTTGATGTGATCAAGATTAAAATCTAATATTGTGTTATATATGTGTGTAGAAGCTCTCACACACACATGCGAATGTATGCACACATACATACATAATGCCACATCACCACGTTTGGGGCATCTGTCCTTTACTATGTATTATTTATAAAGTATTGAATATTTTAGGAATGCCATTCTCAAACAGATCTCACGACTTGCGAGTCTGTAAATCCATCGCCTCTTTCACCCACCGCCCTGCTCTGTCATTTGGAGTTTAACTATTTGTCCTTGCCGTTCTTTCCTTTTTTAAAATTGACAGGTGAAACGATTCATATGACACTTTCATCCAAAAATGTCGGCGTAGCTCCAGAATACTCATTCCACGCCTCACTTTGTCCTCTCCCCCACCACCGTCCTCTGCTTCCCTTCAAATCACCCCCATTTCTCTCTTATACATATAACATATATTATATATATAATATATATGTACACACATGAAAATATATAAATATGTAAACATGTATGAATTATATAAACATGTATGAAATAAATAAGCATATATATGAAATATAAATAAAATATAAAAACAGCAATGAACTAGAAAAATACAGTACGTCAAGTATTCAGAGAGCTAAAGCAGGTTCTAACCTGTAACTTCATAACAGGATATCAGCAAAGAAAAGAGAGGAGGTTTAGATTTCCTGTCCAAATTATACATAAATTATATATATATATATGTGTATATATATATGCACATACATAAATATTTGTGCTTCCTTTACATGTCTATAATACATGATGACATACATGACCGCTTCGGGAATTTGCGTGTCATCCTCCAGAATCATGCTAACCACCTGGCGTCAGGCCAGTTTTGACGTCTCTAAAGCCAGTGCCTGATCGGAACCGTTTCTACTACCTAACACAAGTATCATTGTACTGTTCCCCCCTCCCCCCACCGGCTTCATTCCCTTGCCACCATGTCATTAAGATTCACATATGCTGGTAGCAGGTCTCACGAGCACAGGAACGCTAATATGCTTTTAGATCTTAATTTTAATTTATTTGGATAAATCCCACAAGGCAACACAGCTGGGCCATGCGGCGGTTTGCCTTGAAGCTTTCGAAGATCTTGCTTACAGCTTTCCCCAGTGGCTGCACCATTTCACCTCCTCGCTTGAACCACGAACGACCGGCAGGTTCCTCACAGCCCTGGTTATGTTCCGTTAGCTGTTTGTATGTCTCCTTTAAAAAACCGACTCTTCAAGCCTGTTATCTATACTTTTGGTGGGAGCAAGGCGACTGCTGTTTTATTTGTCAAGAAAGTCTGGAGAAATTTATATTCTGATTTTGTTTGTTCGCCTCTTTGAGATAGGGTCTTGTCATGTAGCTACACCTTGCCCGGAGCTCACTAGGAAGTTTTAAAGTCTTGATCTTCCCCCGGCTTCCCCCTGAGTGAGTGCTGGGACTGTAGGCATATATCACTCGCTAGACCACCCTGTGGATTTTCATCTTGGTTGCTGAAAGAGAAGCGAATGTGACTATGTGACTATCTGACTATGGAGATTCACTGCTTCCTCACAAAGGACACATATCCCCAAAAGATATGTGAAAACTTGATGTTGTTTAAAAAATATAACCAGACACCTACCTGTCTCAGATCAATATCTCAGCATCTCTCTTCGCAGTATTCCCTTTTTAATTTTTTTTTAAGATTTATTTATTTATTTTATGTATATGAGTATACTATTGCTCTCTTCAGACACACCAGAAGAGGACATCAGATCCCATTACAGATGGTTGTGAGCCACCATGTGGTTGCTGGGAATTGAACTCAGGACCTCTGGAAGAGCAGTCAGTGCTCTTAACCTCTGAGCCATCTCTCCAGCCCCCCCTTTTTAATTTTTGAAACTGCAGTCTATTTCTCTCTTCCTCTGTTCCTTCCAAGTCCTCCTATACACCCCTTATTAATGTGCGCATGTACGTGTGGGGGTCCACATGTCACGTCGTGAGGGTCAGAGGACAAGTCGTGGGTTGTTTCAGATCACCAGGCTCATGCAGAGGACCCCTTCTGGCCATCTTGCCGGTCCTTTTGTTGTTTATAACTTCCTAGTGTACTTTGGAGATTAACATTAGCATAAGATGGTTTGCAGGTATATTTTCCCATTATTTTCTTTAACAGTGTCTTAAACAAGTGTGGTTTTTGTTTCCAGTATTCTCGCTCATCTCTTTCAGGATTGTCGCTTCAGATAGAGATCCAGGGACATTATCTCTCAATAACTATAAAGTGAGCTTGATATTTTGCTTATTTTTAAATGCCCTGTCTGCTGCTTCTAACTGAGAACAGTCAGACATCAATTTAAATTATTATTACCATGTGGCAGTTTGTCCTTCATTGCTTTAACGTGTACATAATATGAAATGACTTTACCTTATAGAACTGTGCTTATCATCCCAGGGGTCATTTTTTTTTCTTATAGTGCATGATCTTTTTAATGCATTATTAAATTTAGTTTGCTAGTTGCTATAGTTTGACTATAGTCCCCACGGGACCATGGTTGGACTGGCTGTACCCAGGTGGTGGAACCATTTTGGGAGGTGAGGCTAAGCTGGAGGAAATGTGGTGCTGGGGGCCTTTGAAGATTGCCTGGCTCACAGTCACCTCCCTGCTCCGGGAGCCACGGGATGGAAACCTCCTCCGCCACAGGTTCCCACCACCATAGCCGGAGCTTCTGAAACCACGAACCTGAACAGAGTAGCTGATCCCGCCCTTTAGGTTGTTTGTCTCAGTCACTTGGTACCGTAACGAAACCTGTCTCACGCACTAGCACATTTTAGTTGAGTTTTACATCCGAGTTTATCAGGATATTGATATATAGTTTATCCCCTTTTGTGGTATCGTATTTTGCTTCATAAAACGCGTTTGAAAGTGCGCTATCCCGTCGTTTTTCCTTTAGGAAAGTCTGAGAAGCGATGCCGCTGTCTTTATTAATTTTTGCTGTAGTATTTGAATCTTCCCAATTCCCCCTCTCCCTCCATTTCCCTCCACGGTCTCTTTCAAGCCTCTCCCGGATCCCTTTCCTTAACTCCTCTCAAGTTCATGACCTCTCTTATTTTATTATTTTATTTTTATTTTTGGATATTTACTTTATATACATCTCAAATGTTTTCCCCTTTAGAAACCCCCTATTCCTTTTTTATGGCTAGTGTTACACACGCCCGCGCATGCATGTGCGCATGGGCGCACATGGGCATGCTTGCACATGCGCGCATGTACACATGCACACACACCTACATAAGTGACCCCGGCTGAGTCCATTTAGTGTTGCTTGTATATACACGAAATTATGGGGCTCATTCCTGGGCAAGACCTGTGCTTCCTCTCTGCGCACCCCTTAGTTGCTTGTCGTCCCTCCACATTGGCATGTCTGTTGGCGTTGTCATTGCTCTGGTCTTGATTAGGCAGCCTTACTGTTTCTGTTACAGTTTATGGACACAGCTCCCCGTCTCTAGGAGACAGTCTCACAGATTTCTTGGTCCTCTGGCTCTCACAATCTTCCTGCCTCGTCTTCTGTGACGTTCCCGAGCCTGGGCAGCAGTTGTGTTGTAGATGTATAAGTTGGGGCTGATCATGCCCACAGTCAACCATTCTGGGCATTTTGACCTCTGAGTACATGATAGAATTTGCTACTGAAATCCTCTGGCTTTGGACTTGTCCTAGCTGTGAAGGTTTTGGCTACTTGTTTAGCAATCTTACTACTTACAGGTGTATTTACAGTCTATTTATTTATAACGAATCCTTGATAGATTACATATTTCCAGAAACATTTATTCATACTGGGTTGTGTAACTACAGTACCTTACAGTTTTTAATAGCAGCTTGACCGTCCTTTCTGGGTCTTACATAGGTTGAGATATCGCTATCGTTTTATCTGTTTTTCGTTATTGGTGTAGCTAAATTAGTATTGGTGTAATTTTGTCCATTATTAAAAAAATCCTTAGTTTTTAAAAAAAAAATTCTCTCTTCCTGTATTTCTACATAAATTCTTCCTTTGTTGCTTTCTGCTAGCTTTGGGTTTAGTTTGAGTCTTTCTGTTTCTTTGGTTGTAAAATAATTTGAGAATATTTATCACAATAAATATCCTTCTCTGTATAGCTGTGGCATTGTTCTGAAGTTCAGCAAGTTGGTTTTTTTTTTTTTTTTTTTTTTTTGGTCTTAGGATATCTTCCAGTCTCTCTTTTGATTCCTTATATAACCTAGTTGTTCTCCAAGATTGCACTTAATTTACACATTCGGCGTTCAGTCCATGTCTGTTGGGCCTACTTAGTCTCCACTGTTGCTTAAGTCTGTTCCTTCTTACTGCTGTCTGAGTTTGAACTGTTCCTTCTAGTACTGAAAGCAATGGAGGCTGGACAGGTGGCTGGGAGGCTGCTCTTGCAGTGGACACAAGTTCAGTTCCCAGCACCCAAGTTAGATATTCAAAACTGCCTGTGACTCCATCTCTAGGGGTCCACAGGCTTCTGTGGGCACTCATACTCAAATTAATATCACACGCACACACCTACGCAATGCATATACATAGTTTTAAAAAATAAAAACGAATCTTTATTTTATATACATTTTCTGTTTTTGTTTTATTTAAATAATTTTTTTTGAGAATTTTAGATATGGGTACTGTATTTTTATAATATCTATCCTTCCTATCTCAATTCCTCCTATGGATCCCCCTGCCATCTCAAACTAACGATTTTTTTTCAATGAAATAAAAGAGAATATTTAATAGCATGAAGTGGGATTGTATTTCTTTTTTTTTTTTTTTAAACTTTTATACTTTATTTACATTTCAAATGTTTTCCCCTTTCCAGGTCTCCCCTTTGGAAACCTCCTATCCCATCTCTCCTCCCCCTGACTCTATGAGGGTGCTCTCCCACCCACCCATCCACTTCTGTCTTCCCTCCCTGGCTTTCCCCTATACTGGGGCCTCTAACACTCTCAGACCCTCCTCTGCCACATATGTGGCCAGCACCATGGGTCCCTCCATACGCATTCTCTGGTTGGTGGTCCAGTCTCCAGGAGCGCCGGGGGCTCAGGCCAGTTGACACTGTTGCTCCCTCCATGGGGCTGCAGACTCCCTCAGATCCTTCAGTCCCTTCTCCAACTCCTCCATCTGGGACCCCACGCTCAGTCCAATGGTTGCTGTGAATTGAATCATGGGTGTTCCGAACTTTTGGGCTAA
>JAPYYD010004183.1:0-13358 GCA_028551405.1 Uromys caudimaculatus | reverse complement strand
TAGAGTATTCGCCATTACAAGATGGCGGCTAGAGTATTCGCCATTACAAGATGGCGCTGACCTCAGCTGTCGCTCTAAGGAAACTTACGGATAGCGCGGGAAAACCCCCGAAGCGCGGGAAAACCCCCGAAGCGCATTATGGGTGTATATGACTATCACCGCCCACTCCCGGGGCACACCAACCAATGGAGAGCACGCTGCCTCGGGGCTATATAACAGCGCCATTCTGGGGCCCCGGGGTCTTTCCTCTTTTCATTATGCATTAAACGCATTGCTGCAGAAGGATCCGTGTGTCCGCGTGGGTTCTTGCTGGCGAGGCCAAAGAGCGCGCGGGACAGTATTTTAATATCCCTTCATTTTATATATTGTATATTTTATATACAGATTTAAATTTTTACAATTCCAACATTGAGTTATACTAACTTTAACAATATTTAAATCATACACCTATTAATGCATATTGAAAAAATAAAGATGATAAGAAATTGCAGACTAAAATGACTAGCATCAGAACTGTTCTCTTGTTGAAGTTTGGGATACCTGAGGAAGTTCTGATGGTTCCATAGGAAACAGCATGATGCATGGCAGTGCAGTAGATGATCTCGGAATCACACTAGGACCAAATTGTACAAGGATTTGTAACTCATAGAAAAGACCTTGGCTTTTTAATGCTAGCATATTTAAATGTTTCTCGCACTGTTTTGGAGGATAACAGAGGGTAAAGGGAAAAGGGTACATAGAGAGTCTTAAGGGCACATCTGAATAAGTAAAATCATCTGGGGTGAATATGAGAATTATTCCCACTGATATGTGTGTACAGAAGATCCAAAGAGTACTTATCTCAGAACTTTCTATTATCTAGAGGTAGAGAAAAAGAAAGAGAAACTAACATTCTTATCTAGTACATGAAACAAGTCAAAGAGTAGCCACTAATATTAAAACTTTGCTTTAATATAAAAGATATCTACAACTTAGCATGTGAATGTTAATCATTCTATAGTTACATATATTATGCTAAATAGGAAAAGAACAACCTCAGTTAGATTAAAATGTAACTTTTTCTGGAGGGTGGGGAAGAGGGTCAAATAATTGAGAAAATGATAATGCCTAGCAATTTGTGAAATTTGCTCTAAATCATACATCTTCATAAATGTTTAAAATTTAAACAAAAAAACTAGATTGATCACTCAAAACTAAGATATCAGTTATATCAAAATAATATCCTTAATATCCAAACAAAGGATAACCATTAGCTTTATCAACTTGCACAACAACTGAATGAAAAGTAATTCTGACTACAATTTACGTTTAAAATTTTTGATATGTGATTTATCCAACATTTAAAGATTTACAACTTGAAACTTAATTTGGCATAATGTTTGGATTCTTCAGTTCTCTTCTCCAGTAATGTATGTTCTATTAATTTTCAATTGCTTAAAATAGTAGCAGAAATACTCTTTAAGTATATAGCTTTGTCTGCATGAGATTATTTTGAAGTCAACCTCTTTCTCCCTGTTAGTTTTTGCTTTCTCCACCTTTAGAACCCTACTGCTAACTCTTTTTCATATAAAAGACTATGCCACCCAATAAAAGGAGGTCTTCTTGCTTTGCTTCTATATTTCATTAACTGCCAAGAAAGCAGCAGGAGCGGGCTGAAGTTCCTGGATCTAGCTAGTTTCTGAATGGCCTTATATACATACATACTAAAGTGAGGTGTCTCCCTTGAAGAATGTAATTATATAACCCCCAAAGTGCAGTAGCTGCAAGGTCAAACCCCTGCATTAGAGAACTCAAAGAGAAAAGGCTTCCAGGTCTCCAATGCCTTTTGTTTATGAACTTGACCTCCAACATGTATTCCTTGTGCTAAGTTTACCTTAGATAAGGTTTTCAGCATGGGTGTTAATTCAATATAGTGTTTGTTTGTTCTTTTTTTTTTTTTTTTTTTTTTCATTATACTCTTTCTATATAATTGGCATTTCCAACAACCAAAGAGCATGCAGTATATTGTGTGGACTAAATACTGACATTTGACGAAATGAAAACTGTGTTTGGAGATGTCTCAGATAAAGAAACCTAAGTTTATTTTCAAAAATTTTGAATCTCAAATGTAATTTAGAATTTAATGTACTAAATGTTATACAATATGCTCAATTAGGGGGAAGCCATGGTTGTTACTGGGAAACAAGATAATCACTCAGCAATAGTGAAGCCATGACTATTAATGGAGAATCTGCAACCACTGAGCTACTAAATCAGCATATTTCCTGTGATTTTATATAAACATCTGCCTTTATATTCACATATAATTATAGTCTTCAACCCTCATTATGAAAACTTCCTTTGCAGAAGACAAATGCAGACCATTTAAAAAAAACAAACAAACAATCAAAATGGAAAGTTGTGAAGCCCAGTATGAATAAATATATCTACAAAAACATTCAACACTTAAGTCTCATGAAACATTGTGAAAGAGAGGACAGAAAAATTGTAATAACCAGATGATTATGGAGTTTACTGTGGGATTTTGTTTCTTAACAATGTTAAAACTACACACAGAAAGTTTCACTCATATGACTATCCAAATCTGAGCTGAATAAGGAGAACACAAGTGAGTATTCAAAAGTAATGGGAACATCTACAAGGCCTTAACAGTTCAAAGAACTATAGGCAACGAAAGAGAGCTAGGAGTGGAAGCATTTTTCAAGGAAGTGTCTACCAATTATTTGTTCAATGCAAAATGGTCAGAGCTGAAAACAAATGGTACATGCCAGTACCATTATGTAGACTAAGTAAGTTATAAGTAGGAATCTGTGTGTGTGTGTGTGATAAAATGCATATGCGTGTGATAACAATTAATGAAAAAAGGGGGCATCAATATGAAGAAAACCAGGCAATGATATATGTGAAGGTTTCCAGGGGAGAAAGAGAAAGGAGGGATGTTATCAAATTATTATAATCACAAAAATTATTTAAAATTAAGGAAAACAAAACATTTAACTAAATGGTTGCCAACCTGTGGGTCACAGCCTCTTTTGGGTCATATAGCAGATATCCTGCATATCATATATTTAGATTGCAATTGATAACAATAGCAAAATCACAGTTATAAAGTAGCAAGGGAATGATTTTCTACTTGGAGGTCACCACAGCATAACAAATTATATGCAAAAAGACATTGGCACCAAAATTGTGGTATCACTATGACGCAGATGACTGTTGATTTGGGAAACATTGTGAAAAGATTAGGAACTTTGGATACAGAAAGCCACAGTGTTCAAAGCCTGGCGAACTCTTCTGAGAACGAAAAAAATAATGCTGAGAGCAGTACAGATTGTGAAGTTTCAGAAGAATGCTTGAGATATCATTAAAGCGACTTTATCCGGCATGTTTGATATTTTGAACTAAGAATCTATGGTCAGGTGGGGTTGAAGACATGATAATGATTAAAATGAAACTAACAGAATTGAGGTAAAATATTGAAAGCATTTCAATAGGTAAGTACAGTAAATCTGTGATCCAGATGTACCGGCGCTGTACCTTGTTCTGGCCGCTGAACTTGGTAATGACTTAGACTCTCAAGGTGGCTGCTGTTGAAGTTAAGAATGGAAAGCAGCTGAGGCTGGCACTGTGAGAGGCCAGTGGAAGGCATTGAGACCTCAGGCGTGACACAGAAATGAAGGGTTTGCAGAGAGAGGTGGAAAAATTTCACCATGTCGAAGACTAGAGACCCTGAAGGTGTGCCCACCAAAAGCTATTGTTCAGAGTGCCTTCTTTGTTTCAGAGGTGAATCTTCCAGCTTGGGAGTGCTATGCTTATGAGATAACAGCCAAGGAGAGCAGTAACTTCAGAGATGGAGCTGGCATGAGCAGCAAGACACATCCATATGCTACGGCAGTTCCTTTGGTACCTGCAAAATCACACGTTCTAGAAGCCAGGCACTGAGATTTTACCCTTTGGACTTTGGCTATGGTTCAATCTGATTTAACTGTTTGTGTGTCTTACTTCTTAAGATAAGAAAATGCTTAAGAGGAGACTCAGAAAAGGGGAAACATTGGAAATGTATATAAAGTATCAAAAATAAAAAAGGAGGGAAAAAAAATAAAAAAATAAATAAATAAAATAAAATAGAAAGAAGAGAAAAAAAAAAGAAAATGCTTAAATCATTTTTGATTTTATAAAAATATTTGAGAAATTTTAGTAATTTCAAATTCTTTGTTCTTTGAAAAAGATTCTGGGTATTCTAAAGAAACTAAATTTTTAATTAGTTTAATTTTTTAAAGGCTTATTTGTTTGTTTGTACATATTTTATTCATTTCTAATATATTACATCTAAATCATAGTATTCCCTCCAAGTCCCACCCCCATGCCACTCCCCCTCTTTCCCAGATCTATATCTCCTCCAAGTAGACTTTTAAATGTGGAAGGTTTTACGTGTATTATTAATATACCATTTCGGAGACAAATGAGAAAGGGAAAGATTATAGTTAAATAATGATGTGTTTGTGTGTCAGGTTGGAAGTGTTTAAATCTTGCTGGCACACAATAGTTTTGTAATGCTGACATAGATTGAAATCATTTGGCAAGAGGGAACCTCAATGGAGAAAATACTCTGACAAATTTGACCAGTGCAAAAGCAAGTGGTACATCTTCTTGATTATTGATTCTGACGGTGGGCCAGGTCAGTTGTGGCAGCGCTACTCCTGGTCAAGTAGTCCCAAATGAAATAAATAGCAGGTTGAGCTAAACATGGAGTGCAAGCCAGTAAGCAACACTTTATTATGACTTATACTTGCCTCCGAATGCCTGCCTTGGTTAGGTTCCTTTCCTGACTTCCTTAGTTATATAGTGTGATCTGAGAGTTATAAAGTGAAATGTATCTTTTGAACCCCACGTTGCTTTGGTCACAGTATTATATCACAACTGAACCATAATGAATACAGTACAAAAACCCCATGATTTTCAGTCGGGTATCATTTTTTGTGTATTTTAATAAGCACTTAATTCAGTAATATGCCATATATCCATGCCATATGACCACTGAAAGTAGAAACTTTGTTTTGTCACTAACATCTGTAACTGAAAGATGGAAATTTAAATATATTGCAAAGCTGTACAGATGAAGAGCCATATGAATTATGTAAAAACACAGTAAAGCTTTAGAGGAAGGAAGAAGGATCTCTACATTAGGAAGTTTCATGAAAGGTTATTAGAATAAGTGCTACAGAGAGTCAATTTGGGCATATAAAAGGGAAAAATTAAGGTCACAGTGAAGGATATCAGAAAGATTTCACTAGGATCAATTCAGAGAACAAGAAAATGGTTGCAAAGATATTGCGTTGAGACAGTTTTACAAATTGTGCCAAAAGTATGTCTTCAAGGTACATTAATAATAGTGGAAATAAATTTGTAGAAATAGTAAAAATTATAGTTAGTGAAGATATATACATTGTTACATGAAAGATGAACCATTTATCCACACCTTTAATTTTGAATGTAACAAATAATTTTAGTTCCATTTCAAATATGTGAGAATGCGCTATTTTTAACATTTATATGCACGTTTATTAATGTTTGGTGCATGTGTACCTGGAGGCTAAAGATTGACATCAACAACTTTCTTTAATTTCTCTTTCAGTTCTTTTTTTCTTTTGAGGAAATATCAGATAAACTCGGAGCATACTCTTTAATTAGCCTTTTTAGCCAACTCACTCTATTGATTATTTATATCAACATATCAAGTTTAAAATAACAGTGTGTAACTGTATGTATATGTGTGTGAATTTGTATATTTTTTCCACCAATTGTTTAACATATTGTTCTTATACTTAAAATATACTTGTAATATCCTTTTAGCAATATTGGTTTCATAAGTATCTTAATAGAGTTGTATTAGTCAATATGATTATATTTGACTGGTTACATAAAGACAGTGCCTACGTTTCCATGTTTTATAGAAAGTCTCAAAATTTTTTCTCACTGTTTTTATAGTCTCTGTTGTCTTCTCAGAGGTGAGAACAGTTTTTGTTCCTTCAGTAAGAAGTCACTTGCACTCTAGCCATGAATGTTTGAGATTAAGTCAAATATACTTAGTTCAATATGAGAAAAGAGTTTACTGTGTAAACACAAATTGTAAATTAACAGCACAATATCCAAAGTCGATGTTGGACAGAAAAAAAAAGATTAACCATTTGCTTTATCAATATTCTTTACTGTTCCTTGAACATTCTTGGAGTGAAAAGTAAAATTATATTTTGGATAAGATATATATTGTTTAGAGTTGTTGTTTATGAATCAAGAACTATAGTAACAATATATAATGATGTATAACTTCAGGAAATGAGAAATTCACTTGAAGGAAATAATCAAAGTGATAGACCTATTTTCTTAAAATGAGTAAATAAATAAAACAATGACTCAAGGACCTCAAAATGGCTCTGCATGTAAGGCCATGTGCTGCTCAGCACACTAAGATTATGGACCAGTGAGACACTGGTAATGTTTCTTCCTGATGTGTGATACGTAGCAAGGACAGGAGTCAGAGACTGAAATTGGTGCCTAAGGAAACTGCATTTTCTTTAATTTAGACTACAGCTAAACTTCAGTAATTATTAGTAAGAGACAGGAGGAATGTGAGATATGAAAATATAATGAGACTCTAGATTACGGCTACTAAAATCTCTTCATTTCTTCTTGTTTCTTCTGGTGCTAATATTTATTCTTTTTGTCTGTTGAAGTTTTGTTTTGTTGTTTAATTTTTTTTTTTTACTTATTCACTTTACATCCTGCTCATTGCTGCCATCCTAGTCTCCCCTTCCTACAATCCTTCTTCCTCTTCCTCCCCTTCTTCTCTGAGAGGATGGGGCTCCCTAGGTATCCTCCCACTCTGGCACTTCAATTCTTAGTGAGGATAAGCACTTCCCAAGGAAAGACAAGGCAGTCCAGCTAAAAGAGCATATCCGATATACAGACAACATCTATTGGAATAGTTCCTGACCCAGTTTTTTGGGACCCACCTCAGGACAAAGATGTACATCTGCTAGATATGTGTGGGGAGGCCTAAGGCCAGCCTGTGTATATTCTTTTGTTGATGGTTCAGATTCTGAGAGCCCAGGAGTCCAGGTTAGTTGACTCTGTTGGTCTTTCTGTGGAGTACCTATCCCACTCAGGCTTGGCAATCCTTCCTCCTATTCTTCCCTAAGAGTCCCCAAGTTCTATCCACTGTTTGGCTATGGGTGTCTGCATCTGTCTGATTCAGCTGCTGGTTGCAGCCTCTCAGAGGAAAACATGTTCCTGTCTGCAAGCATAAAAGAGTATCATTAATAGTGTTAGGGATTGGTGCTTGCCCATGGGATGAGTCTCAATTTGAGCCTATTATTATTTGACGATTCCCACAGTCTCTGCTCTATTCCCCATGCCTCCTTTTCTTGAAGACAGGATAAATTTGGGATTGAAAGTTTTGTAGGTGGGTTGGTGTTTCTATCACTCCCCTGGAATTCTTGCCTAGCTACAAAAGATGGCCTCTTCAGGTACCAAATCCTCAAAGTAGTGAGTCAGAGCTAAGGTCACCTTCACTGATTCTTGGGCGTCTCCCTATCTCGGGTCTCAGACTCTTCCTGGAGATGTCCCCAATTTCACCAAACCCATTAGTTGCAGATTTCCATTCATTCTCATGGTCATCTTCATGAGATATAGACATTTTGTCTTGAAGATGGTATTAAACAATATTGATGATATTCTCCATATCTTTTTGCCTTTATATAAAATGTTTTTCCATTTTTTATAAGAATGGATTGCAAGCTGGTTCAGTGAAAATCAATCTGGCGAATCCTCAGAAAATTGGACATAGTACTACCTGAGAACCCAGCTATATCAGTCCTAGGCATATACCCAAAAGATGCTCCAACATAAAACAAGAACACATGCTCCAATATGTTCATAGCAGTCTTATTTATAACAGCCAGAAGCTGGAAAGAATCCAGATGTCCTTCAACAGAGGAATAGATACAGAAAATGTGGTACATTTACACAATGGAGTACTTACTCAGCTACTAAAAACAATGAACTCATAAAATTCTTAGGCAAATAAATGGAACTAGAAAATATCATCCTGAGTGAGGTAACCCAGTCAGAAAAGAACACACATGGTATGCACTCACTGATATGTAGATATTAGCCTAAAGCTCGAAATGCCCAAGATACAATTCACAGACCATATGAAGCTCAAGAAAAAGGAAAACCAAAATGTGTATACTTCAGTCCTTCTTAGAAGGGGGAACAAAATACTCACAGGAGGTAGTGGATGGGAGGGACTTTGGAGGAAGAAAGGAGGAGGGGGGAAAGGAGGAGCAGGATCAGATATGGGAGGAGACAGGGATGATATCAGAGGGTCAGGAATTTGAACAAAGTTATGTAGCAATGGGGGATGGGGAACTAGGGGTAGCCACCAGCAAGTCCCGGATGCCAGGACAGCAAGAGGCTCCCAGTACCCCACAAGGATAAGATTCACTCATATGCCCAACAAAGGGGAGGGAGAACCTGTAGAAACTATATCCAGAAGTTAGGCAAGGTCCCGGATTGGGGAATGAGGCCACCCACTCATCTACAAATTTTTAACCCAGAATGACTCCTGTCTAAAGAAAATATGGGGACAATGTGTGGAGCAGAGACTGAAGGACAGGCAATCCGGTGACTGCAACACCTGGAGACCCATTCCATATACAGACACCAAACCCAGACACTATTGTGGATGCCAAGAAGTGCTTGCTGACAGGAGTCTGATATAGCTGTCTTCTTAGATGGTCTACCAGAGTCTAACAAATAAAGAGACAGGTGATCACAGCCAACCATTGGACTGAGCACAGAGAACCCAACTGAAGAGTTAGAGAAAGAACTGAAGGAGCTGAAGGGGTTTGCAACCCCATAGGAAGAACAACAATATCAACCAAACATACCTCCATAGCTTGCAGAGACTAAACCACCAACCAAAGAATACACATGGAGGGACCCATGGCTCCAGCTGCATATGTAGCAGAGGATGGCATTGTCTGGCATCAATAGGAGGAGAGGTCCTTGGTCTTGTGAAGGCTCGATGCCCCGGTGTAGAAGAATGCCAGGCGGTGAGGTGGAAGTGGATAGGTGAAAGGGGAAACACTCTCATAGAAGCAGGGGAAGGGTGATGGGATAGGGTTCTGCAGGGGAAACATGGAAAGGGGATAACATGTGAAAGCTAAATACATAAAATAACCAATAAAAAAGAATAACAGTTCGTACATTGGGTTTTATTTTTGTTCTCATTTAAAATATCAATGAAGACTTCTGTTAAGTCTATAATGACTATTTCAATATCAGTTTATGGCTTGAAGATGCTTGGTGAAATCATAACTGTGTATAATTGGGAACCATTTCAAGTACAAACACACAATTTTTTAAAAATGAGGGTAATATGTAATGCATAAATATGAAGGTTTGGTGCCTTCTAATAATGTAGCTATTAGCCAAGGAAATTATTTGAATGCATAGCAATTAAAATTAATCAACTAATAAAAATAACTCTCCAGTCACTACAGTCTTTAATGACGACACATATTCTTACTGACTGTAAACTGAACAAAAGTTTTTTCCACAGTTGTGTGTATTATATACCATATCTCTAGAACCTCAATATTTTATGACTTTCATTGAATATTGTTCTTTTTTAAGAATTCTGACGTTTTAAAATTCATAACTGTCATTGTTATTGCAGAGTTGTTTACATTACCTAAAAGTACGAGCCTGAAAGCTGGTTACATCTGATCATATTATGATACATTTCCATGCTTGGAAGTACATAATAGATTAGTACTGGAATAAGAATCTATGGCATCTGGCATCTATTATATCTCTGAGCTGTGTTAGGAACAAAGTCTATGCAAGGTGCCCCAGAGAATCAGGAATTGTCATTTTCATCTTGAAGCAGAAATAAATCTTAGGCAAATTAATTGGAATGTTATTGTTCTATGTGTTAAAGTGTGAGAATATATAGATCCCAGGAAACAGAACATAGATGAAATGTGCATTTGGTTCACCTTTTACAAAACGCAAACAGAATGTATTCCAAGGCTTAAGAAGAAAAACCACCACGGCTGGAGAGATGGTTCAGTGGTTAAGAGCGCTGACTGCTCTTCCAAAGGTCGTGAGTTCAAATCCCAGCACCCACATGATGGTTCACAACCATCCATAATGAGATCTGATGCCCTCTTCTGGTGTGCCTGAAGACAGCTACAGTGTACTCACATAAATAAATAATTCTTAAAAAAAAAAAAAAAAAAAAGAAGAAGAAGAAAAACCACATAATCTGCTCTATAAATATAAAGCAACACTAAAATGGTAAATTTAAATGCTAAATGTATTTTGTCTTGCCTTTCCAAACACACTGATTGAAGGGTGGTCATATGTACTTCCCTCTGTATGTGTATTATTACAGTGGACACGTGTACAGCATGAGAGGGAGGGAGGGAGGGAGGGAGAGAGAGAGACAGAGACAGAGAGAGAGAATGAATTTTAATGTCTTAGTGAGAATATAGATGCAAGAGAATAACTTTTGTGACTTGGTCTATTCTTTTATCTTGTCAAGAAAATGTCACTTCTGTTTTTGCCCTACTGTATAATCCAAGTTTGCTTCTTATTACTTAGTTATTTGCACACTCCCCAATTGTACCTCTCCCAAATTCCTTTTCTCTACCCTCCATCCCCCATCCCTTTCTCCTCTGAAAGTGTGGGGACCCCAGTGAACTCCTCCACCTTGGTACATCAAGTCTAAATTAGGCACATCATCTGCCACTGAAGCCAAGCAAGGCATTCCTGTTGGAGAACAGATTCCACAGTCAGGCTACTATTTCAATGACAGCCTCTTCTACAGTTGTTGGGAAACCCACATAGAGACTGAGTTGTACGTCTGCTACATATGTGCTGGGGCCTCAGCCCAGCCTGTGTCTGCTCATTGGTTGGCGGCTCAGTCTCTGAGAGAATTCAGGGTTTGAGTCTGTTGATCTTCCTGTAGGGTTCCTATCCACTTCAGTTGCCTTCTGAGGGAATGTCCTGTATCAGCCTCCCATTTTGCCTTGGAAGACCTGAAATTAGATGATCATCCATACTCTTATTTATTTTGTTTTAAATGGGTTCAAGGTCTCAGGCTTGCACTGAAGCATTATTTCCTATTGATTCATCTTGCCAGTCTCTCACCACTATTTCTCATGATGGTAAAAGAAAGGAAATAATTTAAGTTGTTTTCAATACAAAACATTTTCTACACAACACTGGGTGCAAAGAGGGTGTTATTTAAGGTTCTTAGCATGCAACAAGTCACAGAAGTTTTCCATATGATAAATTATATTTTGCCTATAGAGTTATGGAGTATCTACTTGAATCTGGACAGTACATTGAGTATTCTTTGAACTTTAGGTAATTGCTTAATTTAACTTACGCTTAATATCCTCATTTGTAAGATAATGATAATATTTTCTTCGTAATTGACTTCTAATACTTAAAAAAGAGAATGAATTCAAATCATACAGAAACTGTTCTGCTACTAGTAAGAAATAGGTAATAAGATTTAGTCTACATTCCTGAGCACAACGATTTTAAAGATAGGAATATTTATGAAGTTTGTATTTATTGCTAAAATGATTATTCATACTTTATATATGTTTTATTTCAACACACAATTTTCTAGAAAATATAACACAATCATTTTTGGGGTCACGTAAATTCTTTGGGAATAAAATTTTGGGGATTTAGAAAGGAGCAGGTTATGCCATTCCTGGGTTTGAGCCACTTTGACAGGTAAATCAAGTACTCCTTTATCCTTCCAAGGTCATTTCTTCATTTCTGCTTTGTACTTGGCATTTGGGCTTACAAACCACTCTTTGAAGTTATACATGCAACTTCTTCTTGATAGATCTTAAGCTTCTTTTAAACTGTAGTGAAGCTTGGGCAACAGTTCTAATCAGCAAAGACTTCTTTCTGAACGGTGTGCTTTCCCCATTCATTTCACAGACTTCCTAATATACTATTAAGGGAGAATGAAATACTTTTCATGTGTATTATTCATGAGAAGGTTTACTTAAATTGACACAGTTCTCAAAATTCCATCTGTTCTTAAATGATGTTTTCAGGGAAAGAAAAAATAGATATTGGTTTAAACGATGACTTCCAATATCATACAAAGCAAAAGCAATTACAAATGCACATATTCATATCCACAGCCACAGACGATAAACACACACAAGTACACACATGCATACAGATCCTCCATTACATATGCACACGCCAGCCACAACAGTTTCACACACATGCACAGTTAAACCACAACACACACATGCACACATACATATGTATGTGCATACACAGGCAATCAATATTTTCTTGTAAAAGTTAAAGTGAATTTTTCCCATAATGTTAACATTATCCTAGAAACAGTGAATAATCCAGAATTTTCTTTGTCAATGTGCTTGGCAATATTTATAACAGCAAATGACTCTACAAAATGTCATCTTTGGACTGAGTATTAGGGTACAGATCATTATTAATATAGTTTTTATTTGAATTTATTTAAGTTTCCAAATAGAATTCCAGCAAACACACAAGATTGTATTAAAAAGTATAGAGTAAAATTAGGCTTAGATCTTAGAATATACAAGTCTACTAACTTTGAAACTATGTGGCAAGTCAAAACTATTTGAATTCATTTACTTCTGGTAATTTCTACCTACAGAATTGTAACATTTTGAAATCTGAGCAACTGTAACACAAGGTATTGTTTCTCATAGTCTTATCTATATTTGTTATTAGGTGTACACTTTAGTTATTATATAGGCCAATCAGGGACCAGTCAATTTTAATGTTTTTTTAAGCTGTACTCATATAGAAATGATGACATATATAACACATATATACAATCATGTAAAATCAAAAATTCACTAATGCATGTCAAAATTTATTTTATTAATATCCATATTATTTTTTATAATTTCACATTTTTCTCAGGTAATCCTTTTTGAGAATTGTCATACATATTGATCCGTCATTTTATTTCCTCATCACCATTTTACATGTAACCTTTTATGGTATCACACATCTTTAACACGACCACATGGAATGGAGAAGTAACAGCATTAGAAGTTCAACATCAGCCTGAGCTACATGAGGGTCACAAGGCAAACCTGGGCTATAAAATACCTGTGTCAAAAAATAGATTTAAAAAATAGACAAATGAAAATCAAAAGAGATGTTTAGATTTATTCTTTATTGTCTTAGAATCTTGTAATGAACTATGAAGAACCGATTTAGAAAACCAATGAAAGTTAAACATTAGTATATAC
>JAPYYD010004182.1:0-13358 GCA_028551405.1 Uromys caudimaculatus | reverse complement strand
CTCAGTTGAGAATTTTTTGTTTAGCTCTTACCCCATTTTTAATAGGGTTATTTGTTTCTCTGGAGTCTAACTTCTTGAGAGTTCATTGTATATTTTGGATATTTACTCTCGTGTGGATGAAGGTTTTGTAAAGGTCTTTTTCATATCTGTTGTTTGCCAGTTTGTCCTATTGACAGTGAACTTTGCCTTACAAAAACTTTATAATTTTATGAGGTCCCATTTGTTAATTATTGATCTTAGAGCATGAGGCAATGGTGTACTCTTCAGGAAATTTTCCTCTGTGCCAATATGTTCACGGTTCTTTCCCACTTTCTCTTCTATTTGATTCCATGTCTCAGGTTTTATGTGGAGGTTTTAATCCACTTTGAATTGACCTTTGCACAAGGAGATGAGAATGTATCATTTTGCATTCCTCTTCATGCCCACGGCCAATTGAATCAGCACTATTTGTTGATAATGCTGTGTTTTGGTGAGCAGAGGTAAGACTAGCACCACTGCTCAGCGGGACCCACCTGCAACCCTCAGGACACAGGGACCAAGGAGCAGTCTGGGAAAGGAGCCTTCCAGTTTATGCCTGAGGCCTGTGCCACATGGGTCCATACCCTAATAGCTCAGGGAAAGAATTAGCCTCCCAGTAGTGTGGACAAGCCTGTGAGCAGGGGCTGGGGTAAGGCCAGCACCTCTGCTCAGAGGGACCTGCCTGGAACTCTCAGGACCCAGAGACCTAGGAGCAGCCTGGGATAGGAGCCTTCTAGTTTCCATCTGTGGCTGGGGACCTCAGCCTGTTCCACAGGGCTCCATAGCCAAATAGCGCTGGAAGAAAACTAGCTTCCCAGGAGTGTGGACAAGCATGTGAGCAGAGGTAAGACCAGCACCTCTGCTCAGAGATACCCACCCAGAACCCTCAGGACACAGGGAATGAGGAGTGGCCTTCCAGTTTCCTTCTGTGGCTGGGGAGCTGATACTGTGACACAGGCCTCAATACTAAAATAGTGCCAGGAGAGAGCTGTTCTTCCAGGAGTACCGACACAGATTTGAGCACAGGCAAGACTACCACTTCTGTTGAAATTCCTAGATCAAGAGAGACCCTTGCAGAGCCATCAGGACACAGGAACCAAGGAACTGCTGGGGACAGGATCCTTCTGGTTTCTGTCTGCACCCCAGAGCTGACCCTGTACCATAGCTCTCCAAACCCAAATTCCTCTCAGAGAGAGCTGGTCTCCAAGGAGTACTGATACAGAGGCTTACAGGAGGGACAAGCCACAGTCAGAGAGAGCAAGACCAGCTAATACCAGAGATAACCAGATGGTGAAAGGCAAGGGAAAGAACATAAGGAAGAGAAACCAAGGCAACTTCAATCACTAGAACCCAGGTCTCCCACCACAGCGAGCCCTGGATACTCCAACACACCAGAAAAGCAAGGTTCGGATTTAAAAATCACACCTCATGATGATGATAGAAGACTTTAAGAAGGAAATAAATAATTTTCTTAAAGAAATACAAAAGAACACAGGTAAACAGTAGAGGCCCTTAAAGAGGAAACACAAAAATCCCTTAAAAATTACAGAAAAACACAATCAAACAGGCAAAGGAAATGAACAAAACCATACAGGATCTAAAAATAGTAATAGAAACAATAAAGAAAGTGATGATTTCCAAGTTAAAGGGCCAGTAAATACCTTCAACAAAATTATAGATGAAAACTTTCATAACCTAAAGAAAGAGATGAACATATACATTCAAGAAGCCAACAGCACTACAAATAGATTGGACCAGAAAAAAAATTCCTCCCATCACACTATAGTTAAAACACCAAATGAACAACACAAGGAAAGAATATTAAAAGCAGTAAAGGAAAAAGGTCAAGTAACATATGAAGGAAGACCTATGAGAACTACACCAGACTTCTCACCAGAGACTATGAAAGTAAGAAGACCCTGGACAGATCTCATACAGACCCTAAGAGAACACAAGTGCCAGCCCACTGTTATACCCAGCAAAACTCTGCATTACTATAGATGGTCAAACCAAGATATTCCATGACAAAACCAAATTTATACAATATCTTTCCACAAACCCATCCCTACAAAGGATAATAAATGGAAAATGCCAACACAAAGAGTGAAACTACAACCTAGAAAAAGCAAGAAGGTAATCTTTTAACAAACCCAAAAGAAGATAGCCACACAAACATAAAAATAACATCGAAAATAATAGGAAGCAACAATCACTTTTCCTTAATATCTCTTAACACTAATGGACTCAATTCCCAAGTAAAAAGACATAGAGTAACAGTCTGGATAGTTAAACAGGACATAGCATTTTGCTGCATATAGGAAACACACCTGTGTCAAAGACAAACACTACTGCTGAGTAAAAGAGCTGAAAAACAATTTTCCAGGTGAGTGGTCTCAAGAAACAGGCTGGAGTAGGCATTCTAATATTGGATAAAATGGACTTTCACTCAAAAGTCATCCAAAAAGAAAAGGAAGGACACTTTCATACTCATTAAAGGAAAAACCTACCAAGAAGTACTCTCAATTCTGAACATCAATGCTCCAAATGCCAGGGCACCCACTTCATAAAAGCAATTTTACTGTTTATTTTCTAGTATGTGAAATTCTGCAGAAAATTGCTAGAGTCATATGTCTTAATTCTGGAGTCAAATCTAACTGTACATTTTTTTTCGCTTCCTGAACAACATATCCTCTTAAGCTACAGATGACCAAGATTAACATTAGCTCCTCCTTGTTCCACAGACAGCTGAAAAGGCCTCCAGGGAGAGACAGTAGATACGGGACTGCAGAAAAATAACTCATGCTTCACATAGGCCACCCATGGTCTGTGTGGGCCTGAGGAGAGAGAGAGAGAGAGAGAGAGAGAGAGAGAGAGAGAGAGAGAGAGAGAGAGAGTCTTGTATCAGATTCAGGATTTATTGAAAGGAACACATCAAAACCTTCTCCTTTACATTCTAGGAGGAGTGACTGTGGCATACCAGATAAAACATGATTTCATCTGAAGTAGGCAGGCTGGAGAGTCCTGGAATTCTGCAGAAATTTGCTGAGGCAGGAGTTCTTTCAGTATATCAGTTTCCCAGATATAGAACAAATGGTTAGTGAATATTGAACTCTCTATAATGTCACCTTAAATATGAATAAGACATAAGCTTGGGACAGGACAGCTCTCTAGATGAGCAGCATCTGTTCCTATTTTCCTGAAGGAGAGTCTGAACCAGACTTAATCCCTGAAGACGCTGAGGTGTCAGGAGGATCCATGTCCTCTGTTCCTCCTCTTCAGAATCTTAAATATTCTGTAAAGTCTCTTAAACCCATCAGAACAGTTGCATGATGAGCTGGACACCTGTACAGCTGTGCTGTCCACGCAGAGTCAATAGGAGATACCCAGATGACCTAGCCTAACTGTGGTTCCCATGGAAGTACACTGGCTAATCCAATGAACTAGGAGATTCAGAGAGGTAATAAATCAGTCTACTCTGTTAGTTCTAACAGGTCATGTTCCATTCCTGCCCTCACTCTCCATAGGTGAACTGAACTCAGGAGTATAGAACCCTGACCTCTAGCCAGGACCTTGTAGTGGTCCCCCTTTTAATAATACTTGATAGGTCCCTCAGACAGATCCTATCTGAAGTCCAAAGATATTTCTTAGGGCTACATTTATTGTGAAAGCCACAAAATCTAGACTTGTTCCCATCCTTTGGCTGAGTTAAGACGTACATAACCTATTCTCAACAGGAAGAATTCAGAAAAATATTTCTGATATTGCAGTTTCCCTATATCAGATGTGTCCAACACTAAATGCTTAAGCCAAATGTGGGCATAAAAAGGAGTCTGACAAACAGAGGTGAGGAGGACACAACATCTGTCCCAACACTGGGAGTAACTGGGACCAGTAGGAACCCAGGAACTCATGAAAACAAGTGGCATGGGTTCCTTCTGGTCTGAGCACGTGCCCTAAGCAGACCTTGGGCTTGAACTCTGCAGTCAGTCACACAACACCCAGAGAAAGCTCCACTCCCAGGCACTCTAACATGCTCAGGATCATTGGATCACAGGATAACATGATACCAGGAACTTGGTCAAACCAGGATCTCGGGGTCCAAGAGGTAGCTTGACTCTCAGGAGCTTTGAAGCACCCAGGATCACAAAATCCCAGAATCACAGGGTCACAGAGACAGCTGGACTCTGAGGAGTTCTGACACAACCAGGATCACAGGAAGGACAGACTCCAATTAGATATACTGAGGGCAAGTAGCACTAGAGATGGTGGGAGGGAAGCATAAGAACATAAGAAACAGAAACCAAGTTTCGCATCATCAGAAGCCAATTCTCCCACCATAGCAAGTCCTGGATACACCATCACACTGGAAAAGCAAGATTTGGATCTAAAATCACTTCTCATGATGATGATAGAGGACTTTAAAAAGGACATACATAACTCACTTAAAGAAATACAGGAGAACACACATAAACAGCTAGAAGCCCTTAAAGAAAAAACACAAAAATCCCTTTAAAAATTATAGGAAAACACCATCAAACATGTGAAGCAATTCAACAAAACCATCCAGGATCTAGAAATGGAAATAGAAACAATAAAGAAATCACAAAGGGAGACAACCCTGGAGATAGAAAATCTAGGAAAAAGATCAGGAGTCATAGATGCAAGCATCATGAACAGAATACAAGAGATAGAAGAGTATCTCAGATGCAGAAGATACCATAGAAAACACTGACACAATGGTCAAAGAAAATTCAAAATGCAAAAAGCTCCTAATCCAAAACATCCAGAAAATCCAGGACACAATGAGAAGACCAAACCTAAAGATAATAGGTATAGAAGAGATTGAAGATTCCCAACTTGAAGGGCCAGTAAATACCTTCAAAAATATATAGAAGAAAACTTCCCTAACCTAAAGAAAGAGATGCACATTAACATACAAGAAGCCTACAGAACTCCAAATATACTGGACCAGAAAAGACAATCCTCCCATCACATAATAAACAAAACACCAAATGCACTAAACAAAGTAAGAATATTAAAAGCAGTAAGGGAAAAAGGTAAAGTAACATAAAAAGACAAACCTATCAGTATTACAGAAGACTTCACAACAGAAAGTATGAAAGCTAGAAGATCCTGGGGAGATGTTATACAGAACCTAAGAGAACACAAATGTCATCCCAGGCTACTGTAAGCAAAACTCTCAGTTACGATAGACGGAGAAAACAAGTTAATCCATGTCAAAACCAAATTTACACAATATACTTCTACAAATCCAGATATGAAAAGGATAATAGATGGAAAACAACAACACAAGGAGGAAAATTATACTCGAAAAAAAGGAAGAAAGTAATGTTTCAACAAAGCCAAAAGAAGATAGCCACACAGACATAAAAATAACATCAAAAATAACAGGAAGCAAAAATCACTATTCCTTAATGTCTCTTAACATCAATGGATTCAATTTTCCAATAAAATATATAGACTAACAGACTGGATATATAAGCAGGACCCAGCATTTTATTGCATATAGGAAATGTACGTCAGTGTCAAAGACAAACACTACCTCGGAGTAAAGGGCCGGAAAAAATTTTCCAAGCAAATGGTCCCAAGAAATAGGCTGTAGTAGCCATTCTAATATCGGATAAAATCGACTTTCACCCAAAAGTTATCAAAAAAAAATAAGGAAAGACACTTCATACTCATCAAAGGAAAATTCTACCAAGAAGAACTCTCAATTATGAACATCTATACAACAAATGCAAGGGTACCAACATTCATAAATGAAACTTTACTAAAGCTCAAAGCACACATTTCACCTCACACAATAATAGTGGGAGACTACAACACCCCACTCTTATCAATGGACAGATCTTAGAAACACAAACAAACAGAGACACAGTAAAACTAACAGAAGTTATGGGCCAAACGGATTTAACAGATATCTATTGAATATTTCATCTAAATCAAAAGAATATACCTTCCTCTCAGCACCCCCTGGTACCTTCTCCAAAATTGACCATGTAATCAGTCACAAAACAGGCTTCAACAGATATAAGAAGATTGAAATAATCCCATGCCTCCTATCAGATCACTACAGATTAAGGCTGATCTTCAATAGCAATAAAAACAACAGAAAGCCCACATACACATAAAAGCTGAACAACACTCTACTCAATGATAACTTGGTCAAGGTTGAAATAAAGAAAACAATTACAGACTTTCTAGAATTTAATGAAAATGAAGGTACAACATACCCAAATTTACAGGAAACAATGAAAGTAGTGCTAAGAGGAAAAGTCATAGCTCTGAGTGCCTCCAAAAAGAATCTGGAGAGAGCACACACTAGCAGTTCTGAACTATGTGAGTTAAAGGGTTGTCTTAGTCAAGGTTTCTATTCCTGCACAAAACATCATGACCAAGATGAAAGTTGGGGAGGAAATGGTTATTGAGCTTATACTTCCATGCTGTTGTTCATCAACAAAGGAGGTCAGGACTGGAACTCAAGCAGGTCAGGAATCAGGAGCTGATGCAGAGGCCATGAAGGGATATTTCATACTGGCCTGCTTCCCCTTGCTTGCTCAGCTTGCTTTCTTATAGAACCCAGGACTATCAGCCCAGGGATGGCACCACCTACAATGGGCGCTCCCCCTTGATCACTAATTGAGAAAATGCCTTACAGCTGGATCTCATGGAGGCATTTCCTCACCTGAGGCTCCTGTCTCTGTCATCACTCCAGCTTGTGGCAAGTTAACACACAAAACCAGTCAGTACAAGGGCCCTCTGAGGACAGTGGGCTGTATGAATTCCCTCTGGAGCTAGAGATAGTTAATGTTGTAAAGTCTCTTAAGACGAATACTGGGAACTGAACTCAAGTCCTCTGGGAGAACCACAGTTATTCCTACACACTGAGCCATCTCTCTAGCACTTCTTTCTCATTTTTGAGCTCTGTGGCCTCTGTGGTTTCAGTCAAAGTAATTTTACCTTCTAGATGCCTGTCTGATTTATAGTCCTTCTAGAGCTTTGTGAAGACAGGAATTTGCCTGCGTTTGTGGGAAGATATAATACCTGGAAAACTGTCAGATGCATGTGAATGAATGAATAAATGAGTGAGAAAAGGAAGGAAGGAAGGTAGGAAGGAAGGAGTATACCAATGCACTGCCTTTAGAGACAGATGAAGGTGTAACTTAGTGAGAATTTGCTTGGCTAACATACACAAGACCCTGGGAGCACACACAGAAAAGACTGAACTATACTTTCATGAGTTCACTAAGACTGAATCTGAGATAACCCTATTCCACCATCACTGGGAGGAACCCTGTTTACTCCAAAGATTAATGACTCCTAAACCACATTCTGACCAAAGAAATGATCAGAAATTTTGACTTGGGATAACAAAACCTGACAATTTTAACCTACATGTCCATGTGGGTGCTTTGGGCCATGAATCCTAGAGATGTTCCTGGTTTATCAACTTGGAGTTCATGGTCTACTCTTGGTATATAGGTCGTTACAAATATGAAGGAATCAAACTAACTATGAACTAGCATTCAGGTTGTTTCTGTCATATCTGTTGACACTCACTAGGTTTCAAGTTCAATACTCATAAAATCTTAAGTCATTCATTGTGACAATAGGTAAATTGAGAGTCACATTTCCTTCAGACACATAATCATGTGACCATGTGAGAGGCCCTGAAGATTTGACCACAATAGAGAGCATGTAGGTTGAGTTTCAGGATCACAAGTTAAATTTCCACTTGGTGCAGTTACAATTGACACTTGTGATATGAACTCAGGTAGCAGTGCTATGTAGGCAACAGGAAGAAAATGGCTTCGTTGAGGGGACTCTGATCTATGCGAAGGCCTCTTTCATTCAGTGTTGGTGTTACTTACCTCTACCCCCAACACATGCCCTTAGGAAACTAGAACTTGGGTAGCAGTGCTGTGTAGGCAGCAGGGAGAAAGTGGCTTCTTGAGGGACCTCTGATCCTTGCAAAGGCCTCTTTCATCCAGTGGTATAGTCTTTCTTAACTCCACTCCGATATATGCTCTTAGGAACTAGACATAATGTGACTCAGGCAGATGACAGAGGAGCTCAGTGCCCTGAGATGATGGGCCCTTTTGCTGGGTTGGACAATCAGTTGTTGTCACATGTGAGCTAAGTTGCACAACTTGATGGTACAGACATAGGACCAGAAGTTGGTGCTCCATTGTCTCTCTTTTCTTGGGGCACCACAGAATTCTGTGTCCCTCTATCTGCAATGACCTCCACTGCTCAGCCTAGGCCAGTATCTTCAAAGGGTTTACTGTTCAAAGCTGTCTTACATTAGGACAGAATAAAACTTCCTATTAAGATTCCTGAGAACCACCCACAGCCTGTCCACAGGATTTGATGTGGGAACAGAAATCTCATACATCAGATCTGGTGCATGATTCTAACTCAGTCAATTAGCCAGGCTGGACCATAACATGGGCCAGTCTTCCCAGATGTTTAATGGTGACTGACATGAGCCTCAGGGCCTCAAAGGCAAAGGATGAAACTCAAGGGTTAAGTCTCAGAATTGTCTAGGAGAATGAAGGGTAAGGGCTACATGCAAGTTTAAAACAAAACCACTATTTTAACCATTGTCCTATAATGTCTTTTATCAAACAGGTAAGTACCATGAGAGATATTTTCTGAAATGCAGATGGCTGGTTTATTTCTTTACATTTTTTGTGTTTAGTTATTTTGACTATATGTTTATCTCTACAGCACATGTATGCCTGGTGCCACAAAAGTAAGTCCACACTGGGTCACATTGAACCGGATTTACAGATGTTTATGAGCTGCCATGAGAGTTCAAGAAAATGAACTTGGATCTTCTACATGAGGGTCCTGTGATCTTAAACATGGAGACATATCTCTAGCACTCCTAGGTAGATGCTTCCAGAGGCATATCTGACTGGTAGAAGGTAGAGAACAAAAAATTGATAGAACTATGACTGGAAGAATTGTTTGTGGTCAGTAGATCTAGGCTAGGTGATCCAGATGATCCCCATATGACAGGATTGTTTCTAAAATCCAATATTTGATGCCAGTACCTGTGACAATTATTTCTCTAAAGAGACCAATTAGATATGATGAAAGAAAGATGCTGAAGCTGTTTGAAATCAAGGAGTCTCTGAGCAGAGAGAGCTCTGATTTAGATTTAGGGTCTATTAAAGTGTAAGGTGAAGCAAGACAGTGTCATTTACCTTTCAGATTCACGACAGTGGCAAACTAGAAAATATTATTTCCTATCTAGTACTTGGAATTCTGCAAAAAGTTTCCAGAGGCACGTGGCTTAGTTAGCTAGATTTGGAGCCAAATCTAAATGTCCATTTGTTTTTGCTTCCTGAACAAAATGTCTCCTCGAGCTATGAATGACCAATATTAACGTCATCTCCTCCCTGCTCCACAGACATCTGAGTAGGCCTCCAGGGTAGAGACAGTAGATATGTGACTGCAGCCAGATAGTTCCTGCTCACATACCACGTATTGTCTGTGTGAGCCTGAACAGAGTGTGCCCTTTGTTAGATTGAGGACTTATTGGAAGGGATATAGCAAAGCCTTCTCCTTTACATTCCATGAGGAGTGACAGTGACACACCAGATGATACATGATTTCTTCTGTAGTGGTAGAATACAGAGTCTTGGAATTCTGAAGAAATTTGGAGAGTTAGGCATTCTTTTTGTATATCAGTTTCCCTAATACAACCCACATGGTTAGTGGAAGCTGCAATATCTGAAATGTAGGTTTATATGTGAAAAACACCAATCTTTGGGACAGAACAGCTGTGTATATGAGCAGCAATTGTTCTTATTTGTCTGAGGAAAAGACTGTACTAGACTTAATGCCTGAAGACACTGATGTGTCAAAAGAATCTATATCCTCTGTTTCTTCCTTGGGAATCTTGACTATTCTGTGATGCATCATAAATCCATCTGAACAGTTGCCCGATGAACCGGTCACCTGTGCAACTCTGCTCTCCATGCATCCTCAAAAGGGGATGCCCAGTTAGTGATGTTGAGTAATTGTGGCTCTCACAGCAGTGCATGGGCTGGTCTCGTGAGCTACGGGACATACAGTGGTAATAAATTAGTCTGCTCTGTTAGCTCTAATAAGTAATGTTCCTATCCTGCATCTACACTCACAGATGACTTGATGTCAGGAGTCTGGAACCCTGATCTGGAGCCAGAACTTCTTAGTGGCCACCTACTAATAAGACTTGACACTTCCCTCAGATATATCAAACCTGAAGCACAAATAATTTTCTTAGGGCATCATTAATGATGAAAGCAACAAATTCTTGGCTTATTCAGATTCTTTGGCTGAGTTACCCCCTCTACACATCCTATTCTCAGCAGGATGAATTCAGAAAAAATTCTGATATTGCAGTTTCCCTATACAGCTTAAGCCCTGATAAATTCTCATGCCAAATGTCAGGATAAAAAATCCAACAAAGAGTAGAAAAGTTCAGACATGTTGCTTTTGCTTACAAAGTCGAAACACTGTACTAGGCAGCCAACGGTTAAAAAAAGAAAATGAATCTCTCGTTTACATGTGGAAACACATAGATTTCTATGGTTTCATACTCAGCACAACATATTTGCAGGGGAAAATTCTGTTTTCATTTATGTAGCATTATGAAACATAGAGAATTCATTGGTGTATATTGTCTCACTGACACTGTAAGAATACCCCAACACGTTGATTGGTGGCTATTATAAACTGTGCAAGTTCAATTGTCTCAGTCCCAGGTACCCCTTTGTATTAGTAAAACTCTTCAATATTCTCTGGCACATTAAGAACAAATAGAACATCATCCCTTTCAGCTGCACTGAGCAACAGTGATTCAATAAAGTTGAGCAGTATGCGGAGAGGACCACTGAAAATCAGGCTAGGACCTGGGGAGATGACTCAGTGGTTGAGAACACTGTCTACTCTTTCAAAGGACATGGGTTCCCAGCACATACATGGCATGTCACCACTCTGTAACTACAGTCCTAGGAAACCAGGACCCTCTTCTATGCTCTGCTAACACTACATATAGTTAATACAAAAGAACACCTGGAGGTATAACACCCATGACTGTAAAGAAATCTTTAAGCATTTCTCTAAAAAATAAAATGGAAGTGAAGCTAGAATAAAGACAGTGGAATCTTGGGTAGGAGAGTTGGCCCTATGTACTAGAGTTGTGTTCATGTCTCTGCTTTCATGTGTTCATCTGGGTGCATCTACAGAACTCAATGGACAAAATCTACATGGTATGACTCAGTTTCAATCACTGATCCTCAAGGTGTCCTTTACTCTATATTGAACTCTCTTCTCATGTTTGTCATTAATCACACCTGACTGCAATTCAGATCTCTGTTCACACTCAAGAGCATTTGTAGGGAATGAGAATGTCTACCCGAACTCTTCCTCTAGAATCCCTGCATCATCTTTTAATCATTTCATTTTATAAGATTTATATGATGTGTGTGTGTATGTGTGTGTGTGTGTGTGTGTGTGTGTGTGTGTGTATGTATGTATGTATGTATGTATGCATGCATGCATGCATGTGTGTTTCAGTACAATATGAGTTCAAGAGCCCTGTGAGGCCGGGGACTTTATGCAATCCCCTGGAGCTGGAGATAGTTAAGATTGTGTAATCTCCTAACATTGTTGCTGAGAACTGAATTTGTGTCTTCTAGGAGAATCACAAGTACTCTTCACCACTGAGCCCTCTCTATCCAGCCTTTTCTGTGGCTTTGTGCTTCCAGTCATGCCTTGACTCTTCCTTCTAGATGGCATTCTGCTTTACAATGCATTGAAACCAGAACGTCGTTAAATCAGAAATCTGACTGCATATCCGGGAAGATCTAGTGACTGGAAAACTTTCAGATGTATGTGGATGTATAATGAATGAGTGAGTGAGTGAATGAATGAATGAGTGAATGAATGAATGAATGAATGAGTACATCAATGCAATGTCTTTAAGTGGAGTTTGCTATTTAAAAGTGTCTTACATTAGGACAGAACCTTCCCGTAAGTTCTGAGAAGCACCCAAAACCTGTCCACAGGACTTGCTGTGTATACAGAAATCTCACACATGAGGTCTGGTGAATGATTGGAATTTAGCTAATTACCCAGGCTGGACCATAACATGGGCCAATCTTTCCAGGTGCTTGATGGTGACTGGTATGAGCCACAGGGTCCCAAAGACAAAGGATGAATCTTAAGGCATGAGTCTCAATGATCTAAAAGAGACTTAAACAGAATCATCATTTTTATCAATGGCCTGTAATGCCTTTTCTCACATTGGTAAGTACTATAACAGATATGTCTTTAAATGCAGAGAGCTACTTTCTATCCTTAATTATTTGTGTGTGTTTACTTATTTTGACTTCATGTACATCACTGGGCTGCATGTATGCCTGGTTTCCAAAATAAGTCAAAGTCTACAGGGGATCCCCTAGAGCTGGAATTACAGATGTTTAAGAACTGCCATGGGAGTGCTAGAATGTGAACTTGGATCTTCTACAAGAACATCAAGTGCTCTTAAACCTTGAGACATTTATCCAGTACTCCTAGGTGAATGATTTGAGATGTAGATCTGACTGATAGAAAGCACAGAACAAGAAATTGATGGAACTATGACTGGAAGAGTGGGGTATGTTTGGTATATCTAGACAAGGGATATCAGATGATATCCATAATAGAGCACTGTTTCTAATACCGAAGATCTGAATCCATTCCTGTGAGAATTATTTCTCTAAAGAGCACAATTTGTGAATACAAGAATTTGCCTGCCTGTGTGGGACAAACTAGTGCCTGGAAAACTCAGATACATAAAGATGAATGAATTAGTTAATTAATGAATTTATGAATAATTATATCAGTGCACTGCCTTTAGAGAGATTCTTGTGTTGATAGATAACAAAAGATGCTAATGACCAGAATTTGATTTTTTTTTACTTTACATTATTCATGCACTTTATATATGTGTGTGCAAGAGAAAAAGAGAGAAGATATGTGTGTTTACATGTGCATATATCACTGACTGGCAAAATGCTACTGTACAGATATGGGTGTTAGAGAACATGAGGGAGTTGGTTCTCTCCTTCCATCATGTGGGATCTGGGAATTGATTTGGCAGCAAATGCCTTTATGGACAGAACCATCTCAGTGATCCACCCTGGTCTGATCTTCATTCGGAGAGTCATCTTGTCCTACTTGGGTACATAGGCCTTCAGAACATAATGGACAGTAGTGATTAACTTTGAGTAATGAACAGTCATGTTCCTCTACCCCTCACCATGCCCTGCCCAATGAGAGCT
>JAPYYD010004181.1:0-13358 GCA_028551405.1 Uromys caudimaculatus | reverse complement strand
GCCATGGAGGAATACTGCTTACTGGCTTGCTTCCCCTGGCTTGCTCAGCCTGCTTTCTTATAGAGCCCAAGACTACCAGCCCACACATGGTACCACTCACAAGGGGCCCTCCCCCCTTGATCACTAATTGAGAAAATGCCTTACCTCTGGATCTCATGGAGGCATTTTCTCAACTGAAACTCCTTTCTCTGTGATAACTTCAGCTTGTGTTAAGTTGACACATAAACCTAGCCAGTACAATGTGTTCTCCTTCACAGGGATGAGTAAGGGATTTAAAGTAGCCTGATCTCCAGGATAACCAATAGTTGATTCTACTTTATCCAAATAATCTCTGAGAAAAAATAAGGGACTCAATAGAACTGTGAATATGAATGGTAAAAATAGACTGAATATTCAAATAATAAATGCCTGAATGTGGTAGATATTTTGATCCCAAACAGTACATGAAGAAATGGCAATGAAGAGAGATATACTATGCTTACTGAAGACAAGATTCCACAAGTAGTAAATGAGAATACTCTACAATAATACACATTACTAAGATAATAAAAAGTCTTCAACTACAAAGCAATATTTTTGTACACTGCATTAGAAAGATTAACTTTTACTTTGCTAATATAGTCTAGAATCAACCTAACAGAACTACTTATAGTTTATAAAATGTACATATGAAAAATATCTACACTACTTTTGAAGCCATTTCACAGATATTGCCAGTCCTACTGGCTTTACAGCTTCCAAGACACTAATAGTTTTTACTAAAAAAAAAAATTTAGTAAAATCATCTATTCTATCTGCTCATAATTTTAAAGATAATAAAATGTCCCACGTTTCTGCTAGAAACCTTCTGAAATTCTGCAACACAAAAAAGCTGATAGAAATGCAAATGAGAAGTTTATTTTATTAAAGCATTCAAGCCAGTTAAGCAGCATGAAATTAAAAGCAACTTTTAAAGTAAAAATTAATAGCAACTGTTCTGCCTGTGATGTCCTGGAGCAGTTGAGAAATTGACACAGAAACCCCATAGGAAGAAGCATGAACAGTTGATTAATGATAAGCAAGCTGTAGAATACAGACACTATCAACACAAGATGAAAGTTGCTTTGCCCTGTCATCTGATTTAAGAATTGAGAACCCAGTAAACAAATGGGTGTGCCAACTAGTCCAACAAGTTAGTGAAAGAAAAGTTTGGAGATTCCTGACCAGAGGAAGAAAGACCTAACTCTTACCCGTGATACACTTCTGGTTGCTTTTCCCATATCTTCTCAAGATATACCAAGTCCTTGAGAACAATTCAGCAGATTTTTACTAGATTTCATGAATGAGTATGGGCATAGGTGCTAAATTACTTTTTTAAAATATGTGTTTTAAACCAAGCATGTACACTCCTTTCATTCCAACATTCCCAAGGCAGAGGGAGAAGAATTTCTGTGAGTTTGAGGCTAGCATGATCTACATAGCAAGCTTCAGGACAGCCAGGAATACATAGGGAGACCCTGTCTCAAAGAACAAAATCAAGTCAGGTGTGTGTATAAGTATTGCATATGTATATATGTATGTGTGTATGTATACACACACACACAAACACATAACACACATATATGAATATATAGAAGAGAAGAAGAGAATGCTTCTGCCTTTAAAAAATAAAATTTGCCCTTCCAACTGGCACATGTATGCAGATCAATGGATTTTTCTCTTTCTAAGGAAGTCTCATAGAGCTCTTGTCTTCTGGAGACAGACGTTCTTCATCCCGCTGTCTCAGCCCAGGCCTGGGGAAAGGTCTCAAGCCACAAGTCTAGGTCCTGGAGTGCCTTGTCCAAGGTCTCAAACAACTTGTGTT
Organism: Uromys caudimaculatus; assembly: GCA_028551405.1. Classification (NCBI taxonomy): domain Eukaryota; kingdom Metazoa; phylum Chordata; class Mammalia; order Rodentia; family Muridae; genus Uromys; species Uromys caudimaculatus. The sequence goes on along the minus strand of JAPYYD010004181.1, from coordinate 11,515 downwards.
CATCCTCTAACCTGAGAGTCAGATCTCTGCAGATTCCCTCCCTGTCACTTTTCTTCCTTTCTCTTTCTCTGCACCTTCTCCTCCTCTGTCTGCCTGTTATGGTAGACTTTCTCAATAACCTGCACTAACTCCCTCCTGGTCTATCCTGTCATTCTAGTCTCTGAAGCTTTTTCTTGTTATCTCTACTAGCCTGGTCTATAAAAGCTATTGTCTCAGTAGCTTTATCCTCCTTGCTGCTGGGGTCCTAGGGTGTATATTGGCAGAATGCCTCCATGAGCCGCTCTACAAAGGCTGCGGGCGACTCATCCCTGCTTATCCTCATGTGCATTTGTCAGATTTGTGGGTCATCATGCAGCCCCCTTGAGACCTGTCAATGGAGTCTGGTGGTGGACCTTTAGGTGCCCCTTACCTTCTGCCATAGTCAGGGTAAGCCTGCTTTGGATGACAGCCTGATCAATCGATGGTATCTGAGGGGGCATTCTTTCTAACTTCCTGCATTATCTTCTCTTGCTCTTTAGTCATGAAGAGCACTCTCATGAGTTGTTGAATATCAACCTAGGTGGGCTGATGCCTAAATAAGACACTCTCAAAAAGATTTATTGGCCCCTTAAAAAGGGGGAGGGAGTCTCCTCCAACTCCTCCCTCAGTAAAGGGAGGTACAATGGCCCAGTCCCATATGGGCTGAGGATCCTGGGACCAGTGCTGGTGCTGGCAGGGCCATAGGGACCAGGGTAGGGGAATATGGAGGAGGAAGGTCTTGGAGTAACAGGTCTGCTGTTGAAGCATCTTGGAGGATCGATTTCTTCTCAGGTCTAGATCTCTCCACCCGGGTTTCCTTCTTCCTGATGGTCAGAACCTGTGAGGTGTGGGTCTTGGGGGGGGGGGGCTTTATAAGGGGGGAGGAGGGTCCTCCATTAGAGTCTCCTCCTCCTAGTTTTCTCCTTTTTCCCTAACTTCCCTCCAGTGGTTAACTAGGATGTTTAATGGGGTAAATTCAGTCTGTCCAATGTCCAAAAAAACCTGTTGATCAGTTTAAGTCCAAGAATACAGAACAAGATACCAACACACACAGAGGAAAACAATCAACACACAAACAGCTCGACCCTGCCATGAGTGGGCATCTAGGTCCAAGAACACAGAGAGAGACAATCAACACACAGTTCACCCCTTCCATGGGCACAGATAGTTCATCCCTTCTGCAGACACAGAAGAGACTTTCTCAGCCAGCTTCAGCTGTGCTGAGATAAACCAGGTGGCCCTGCCACATGCATCAGCAGGAGCCAGTTAAACCAGGTTACAAAAAGACTTCCCGTTTCCAGAAGGAGAGGAGCCTTCTGAACTTCTTCCAGGGGGGCCTGAAGCACCCCCTGGCCACCCCCCTGTGGTCACACACCGTGGGCTCTCCAAGCCCCCTGAAGCTTGCAAGCAAACTGAAAGTTCAAACAAACTTATAGACTCAGACTCTGACAAACAGTGAGACAGACAACCAACCAAGGTACCTGCTCCAGCCATTCCTCTGATCCGCAGCTCTCTGGTATGTCCCCAGCGAGGGTCAATTCCTGCCAACACACCAAATGTAAGACTCTGGGGAGCCTTAACTTACCAGAGACCCCCAGAGTGAACACATGGAGTCAGGGATCGAGCGATGCAAAATGCAAGAGGAATTTATTGATCCAGCATACTGGGGTCGTCCTGCACACCAAGGCAGGAGGATGACCATGCACAGCCCATTCAGTGAGCTTTTATACGGTTTTTAGAGCAGCAGCCATTAGGCACAGTGTGATTGGCAGAACAGTTTGGTTAAATAAACTGATTGGTCTTTAGGGAATGAGGTAGCAAGGGCTTAATCAGCCTCTCTCTTCCAGCCTATGTGCTCTCTAACTTGTTTCTTCCAGGAGAGGAGGGGTGCCCATGTGCTCGGGGAACCCTAGTGGATTATCCCAAATTTCCTGAGCTGACTCTCACAACCAAAGAGTTCTTGGTTTTCTCTACAGTTGTTTTCAGTTGGTATCACTTATGTTTACATGAGAGTAAAGTATTTATAAAGATTATCTTGATAAACGATTTTGAGTATAGTGATTATAGGACTTAAAAGCAAATGCAAGATAAGTCTCAGGACAATATTTTTTCAAAGTTCAAAAAGAAGGTCAGTGAAATTACTTGCTGGGTAAAAGTGCTGGCTATGAAGCCTAAAGATAGGTGTTTGAGTCCCAGAAATCACATAAAGGTGGAAAGTGAGAACTGATTTATGACCTTATCTTCTGATTTCTACTCCTGTGCTGTGGCACATGACATCCTCCATACATACATGCACATAGTAATGACGAATGAAGTTTTAAGTTAAAATTCATAAAGAAGGAATTCTATTGCATTAAAATAAGGACATATTGTTTCTTTAGATCTCTATTAGACATTTGTGAATTTTTTTCAGAAAATTGTGTTTTTATTTTGTTTTCATTTGTTTCTTTAGTTAAAGGATGCTTGGAATGCTTTTCTTGGAATTTAGATCTTCCTGCCTAATACTCCTGAGTGTCTAGAATTACAAGCAAGCACTACCTCAAGCTACAACTGTGAATTTTGATCCATCTGTCCATGTTGACACACACATGCACAACATGCACAATAATTCTTACAAAATGCAAGTAAATATATAAAATTAGGAGCTGGAAAATTTAAAAGAATAGTGAGATAAAGGTAATACAGAATGTGATGATGGCAGCCTATAACTTTAAATGGGGTGCTGGGACATGTTTTATTTTCAGAAAGTCCCTTTTATAAAGATATATAACGCATTACAAATAATATGACAAGGAATGGGAAAAGGTCCCATTTTTATTACCCAAAACTCCCTACTGATGGTATCTTTTATAAAAGTGTTCTCATATAACTATACTAACTTGCATATTGGTTTAAGTAACTTGTTTTTCTGATTTTTAAAGGAATTCTCATACTTAAGACTTATATGCCACAAAAACATCATCAGTAATCAATAGGAGATTTTTGATATTCTGGTAATTTAAGTCAAAATTACTTAACATCATTTTTCCCCTTTTAATTTGAAACAAGGCTTTCTGTATAGCCCAGGCTGGCCTGGAACACTACCTAGATTGTTCTAAGCTTCCTAAGAACTACAAAGAGCATATATTTTTAAAGCAGAGTTAAGTGAAAACATTTAGAGATCTTAAAGGTGATAAAGATAATATAGAGACAAGATTTATTTCTTTCCCCTCCTGGTCAACAGATTTTAACTATTACTGTAATTTTTAAGAAAGAAGTTCAAGCATTTCATATGTTAATAATGGCTGAAATTTGTCTGAACAAAACTAGTATGTTTTTTTCTGCTTCTATCTCGCATATGGAATCCATTTGTTATCCTTCTGTTTTTCAATAAATGCTTAAAATATTTTTTTAAAAAAGGAGGAGCTAAAAGTTGAGCAATTTGATGAAGAGTATGAGCCATGCAGCTATGTGGGAGAATATTATCTGAAACACTAAATGTGTGTGCAGTGTTTAGAGATAGGGAAAAAAACTCATCAAAAATGTATTAAGATTAACGTTAAGAAAAGGAGTTTGGCGGAATTACTTTTAACTCTTTTTTTTTTTTTAAATAATAGGTTATTTTATTTAGTTACATTTCAAAGGTTCCCCCTTCTCAGTCTCCCCTCTACAACGCCTCCCCATTCCATCCTCCCTCCACTTTGCCTCTAAGAGGGTGCTCACCCACCCACCCACCTACTCCCTTCAACCACACCTCTCTAGCATCCCCTACGCTGGGTCAACAAGCCTTAAGTGTAATTCTTATATTGGTCATCTCTCAACTACTCCATCTCAGACTAGACAGAAATGCAGGGGTTGAGAGAGGCAGAGAGAGATGGGACCAGAGACAGTTGTATGAAAAGTCACTTGGTCTGATAGAAAATGATCTACACATGGAAATGGAAACAATGGAAGAAAGAAAAAGTTATTGGATAATTTTGAGGAAAGTAGTCATCACACAATTCATGCCTGTTTCAAAGAATGAAGAGATATAGGGGTAGAAGACCTGGACTCCATCAGTGTTAGCCCAGATGTACACATGCAGAAGACATCCACTAACCAGTCACTAACCTGCAGCTGATTTCATGTTGGTCAGGAAGGGTGTTTTCGGCAGGGTTTTAACTTCTGACCTAGTTAGGGTTTTACTGCTGTGAATAGACACCATGACCAAGGCAACTCTTATAAGGACAATTTAAACTGGGACTGGCTTACAGTTCAGTATATTATAATCAAGGCAGAAATGAAGAGTTCAGCTCAGAGCTGTTGGAAAATTCCACCAGACTCCAGAGCAAGTAGGCACCCCTCCCCTCCTGGAAGAGGCAGGTTAGAGAGCACATAGGCTGGAAGTAAGGGACTGATTAAGCCCCTACTACCTCATTCCCTAAAGGCCAATCAGTTTAAAAATCACACTGTTCTGCCAATCACATTGTGCCTAATGGTTGCTGCTCTAAAAACTGTATAAAAACTCACTGAACGGACTGCCCAGGGTTGTTTTCTCTCTCCTTCATGTGCAGGGCAACCCCAGCATGCTGGAACAATAAATTCCTCTTTCATTTTCATTGATCCCTGACTCTGAGGTGTTCACTTGGGGGGAGGGGAGCGGCAGCTGTCAGTAAGCTAAAGCTCATCAGAGTCTTACAGGAACATGGCAGCATCCAGGTAGGCATGGTGCAGGAGGAGCTGAGAATTCTATTTCTTCATCTGAAGGCTGCTAGCAGAATACTGACTTCCAGGCAGCCAGGAGGAGGGTCTTAAAGCCCACGCCTACAGTGACACACCTACTCCAACAAGGCCACACCTCTAAATAGTGCCATTCCCTGGGCCAAGCATATTCAAATCATGACAAAGGGCCACAGAGTCTTCTGTGGCAGCTTATCACACAGAGCCAGCTAACAAGCCCCAAGCACCTGGAGAACTTGTGCTGACTGCAGGCCTTTCAGCTTCCTGAATGACTTGAGGGCTGACCTCAGTAAAGGCCTCTTGTTTTGACTCTTGTAAACAATGCTCATAGCTCCCTCTCTTCTCTAATGTTTCTCTGATCTTGATAAATTTTCAACAAGCCTTTTGAAAATTTTAAGCTTAATTCTGCTGAAATGAATCAGAGGAGAGCTGCCAAGAAAGAAGCCCTTACAAAGAAACCACTTTTGGGTGGCTTATGTAGGATTATTTGCAAAGGCTGGTATAGATTCCTCTGGAAAGGACAGGATCAAAATTCTGCAGGAGCCTGGGGTGCTAAGCCCATTAAGGCATTCTTTGTGCTACTATTAGCATAACAAAGTCAATCAATGCATTTTGGTCAATAGCCCTCTGGACTATTAAGAGGGAAAAATGTTAGTTTCAAAATGAAATATCTTGAACTAGATAAGGTGCTCATTACACTGAGAGGAGCAATTTGCATATTAGCACTGGTGAAAGATAGGGGTTTTAAAATCCTCTTCACTCTTCTCATCAACTTAATTATAAAGGATAAAATCACCTCCTCTTTTTTGTAAATTACATTTAGTAATTTTGCATTTTTTTCCTTCATCGCTTTCTACCAAAGGACAGAGATAAATGGTACAAAAAAAAAAAAATTAAAGTCAGCAAAGGATATTCCCAATTTAAAAAAAAAATTGTCAGTTTTTCAGAGATACACTGGGCAATGGGGACAATGGATGGTCTTAGAAAATTCAGTAAAATCTCAAAGGTCATTAATAAACTAAAAGTCTCAGAAAAAATAAAACTGCTTACCACTAGTTTCAAGACCAGCAAGCAAAAAAAGCCAGTACAAATAAAGTCACAGAGAAGAAAGCACATTCACAACAGCCCTCTCTCACACAAGCAAAGTTCTCCTAACTGTTCACAGGAAGAGGAAGGGGGATGGTAAACAGCCCCGACTGCTGCTCTTGTAATCAGAGTCTAATTTTATGCCATTATCCGTTTGATGGTTTAAGTGGAATAAAGAGACACTGCTCTGGGAATGCAAGAACGAAGCAGAACAAGCGAGATTGTAAGAGAAACCACTCAGGTGTCCCTGAGGCTCCGCGGAGAATTCATTTGCACACAGAGAGTTTTCTGTGATGATGGATAAATGTAATTCTTAGTTACTAATGATGCCCCTCCCCCTCAAGAGTCTAAAACAGAACGATGAAATCCGGACTAAAATTGCTTTTTAAAATTAGAGCGATTTTTAAACGAATTGAATTTCTACATGATTAGACAGGTGATTGTGGGCTTTCCTCAGTCATTCCGGCAATAATCAATATTCACCAACAATACTTTCCAGTGAATATTTGCGTATATAAAAAAAGGGTCAAGCCTCTTAATGAATAGATGAAAGTTTTCAATTAGATTTTACATGAAAGAACACATATGTGACCTTTAATCTTTTAAGCAAAATCTTCCTGAAGAGAAAAGTGGCTAAAATTTAAAATAGGACAGATCAAAGCAAAATTTAAAATGTACTAGCGCCATCTGGTGTCAGAAATAAAAATACCCTGCAGGTGTCAGACAGATACCCCTTTGTGGTCTCAGAACAGTGCAGCAAGGGATTGTAGTCGAATGAGGCCGAGGCTGTCGTTCTTTCTTGAAATAGAATCCCCTCCATGACTAATAAGAATGTGACTATTTACTGTTTGCACTGTGGATCAGTGAACCTACCATGGAGGCCGGCTGAGACAGTGAGCTTACCATTCCATTTGATTTGAGTACTTCACACCCTAACCCTGTATGTTTCAACTCAAAGATTCACAGGAGTGCCTCAGTTTTCCACTCTTTCTAAGTGAACCTCCTTGAAACAGGAAAAGCATTCCTATGCTTTTAGAGGCAATTTCTGTATAAAAATACAGCAGAAGCAGATGGGGAGCACATTTTTAAAGAAGAAACTTGAGGCTTATAATGTTAATGTGCCAAGATGAAATTAGCAATATAATATAAAGAGCTATCTAAGCAGTGGTAGTTAAGTGAAATTTGTGCACTCGTCTATTAATAGAACCTGAAAAACACTGCACTCCATCCTCTGAGCAGCAAACTCCTTTGCCAACAGCTATTGGGTAAGTCAGTAGCTCACCCTACCCCTAGGCTATTTTGCTCCTTAAGTGGCTAATGATTAGGAAGACCGATAGAGTAGCCCAGCAATGACATCATTGTAGGTCAAAAGGTTTCCAGCTTGAGGTCTGGTCGGGTTGTTTTAATGACTCCTAAAGCAGCATTGCATTTCATTCTGGAATAAATGCTCAATGTAACATTTCAGCCATACACCTTCTGTTCAGGTAGCTAAAGAAAGTGCAGCATACAATGTAGCCATAAAAACAGGGAAAACAAATAACCCTTTACTTTCCAAAAGAATAAATTTATGTCGAAAAAGCTGTGTCTCTTTAGTTTTTTTTATTAGACTTTTATTGAAAAATCATAAACATTCAAACAGTAAAAGGTTTTGTCTTTGTAATAGCATCTTTTAAACATATAACAGGTAACTGAGATCATTGTTTTCAAATAAAATTGTTTCACAAGATTTCGGTCAGTTGTTGGCATCTAATTTTCAAGCAATGGTGAGAAATTACATGCTCTTTCCACCTTTATCCCCAAGCAATTATCCCTAGCAGAGGAACAAGACAAAAAGATTCTGGTGCACCAGGCACTTAGCTTCATTGAATCCCAGGAGAGAGCAGAGTGTGGCAGAGGAAGGGACCGAGAGGAATCAGATGTCTTAACACCTAACAATACTGTTTTCTGTAGCAATGGCTGGCTTGGCACAGAACCGGCAGGGAGTGAGGCGGGATGCGCTGTAATAAAATACTGTATCCAGAAACTTTCAGGAGAATGACACTCTTCACACCAACTCATGAATATTCCAGAGTTGTACCTGGCTGGTTTATGTCTTGACTTACAAGAAAACGAAATCAAAATTTGTTCTGAAACATACAAATAATTGTTAGGTACACTGCACTGAAGGTCTACATGTTATAAGAATATTTTAGAGATGGAGCAGATATAGTCTAAGATAAAAACCTACGTACGTTAAGACAATAATTCACAAAAGCACCATTAATATCTCCTCAGATTAAATAAATTTACAAATTACAATGTAAATTTTAACCTTTGAACCATGCATTTATTCCTTAATTAAAACCATTTTGCTTTATTATTTTTTATTTCTTTTCTCCAACCATTATGATCTCTATATTGAACAGAAAACATTTAATGTCTTGAAACTTTCTAGATCAAAGAGATATGTTGTGGCAGCAACCATTTTCAATCATGTCGCAAAATTGCCAACTTTTTTCTCTCTTCTCAAATACATATTGATTCTGCAAAGTTACAGATACGCACCTTTAAAGATGTTTTAGTTAGTATTTTTTCTAAGATCTGAGGGCTGTGTCTCTCAGAGAGCTTTTGCCTTAGTAGCAGCTGGAGGTTCTCATTGTTTCCTTGACATCTGATATTAATTCCAGACATCTAAAACTTAGATACACACCAAAGATGAACCTTTGAAGGGTTACTAAGCTATATTAACTAAGGAACAACTGAATGAAAATATTGTAATATACTACATTTTTAGATGACAAGAATAATAATTATGGAACCCCTCAAGGAAGATCTGTTGCTTATTCCTAATAAGATTTGCAGAACACTAACACAGAGGGGTGATTATATCTGTTTCCTATTTAGTTACAACGTCCATTAGCAAGAATAATAATCAACAACTAACTAGCCAATAACTAGCCACAGGACTTTGAATTCTATACATTGCATAGGAAGAATAAACATTTATGAGCATGACTCATTTAAACTGGTAATATATCTATGTTTTAAATTATATTATACCCTTTGACTGCTGAGAATACCAGTGTTCACAGAGATCAAAAGAGATGTGTAAGCGATACAACCGACAGATCCAGGATTCCAAGTTATGTTTCTTTGTACAATGAACACCATCAAAAAGAGTTTCAAACATGGACTGCCCCATGAGTATGAATCATGAGTTGTACCTGAGTTAAATGTAAGCAGAGAGAAGGGGGAATAGATGATATTTTTTTCTTTAAGACCCTCAGAAAAATGGACATAATACTACCTGAGGACCCAGCTATTCCATTCCTGGGCATATACTCAGAAGATGCTCCAACATGTAATAAGGACACATGCTCCACTATGTCCATAGCAGCCATATTTATAATAGCCAGAAGCTGGAAACAACCCAGATGTCCCTCATCAGAGGAATGGATACAGAAAATGTGGTACATTTACACAATGGAATACTACTCAGCTATTAAAAACAATGACTTCATGAAATTCGCAGCCGAATGGATGGAACTTGAAAATATCATCCTGAGTGAGATAATTCAGTCACAAAAGAATGAACACGGTATGTACTCACTGATAAGTGGATATTAGCCCAAAAGTTCAGAATACTCAAGATTCACTTCATAGCAACTGTTGGGCTGAGCGTGAGGTCCCAGATGGAGGAGTTGGAAAAGGGACTGAGGAAGCTGAGGGAATTTACAGCCCCATGGAGGGAGCAACAGTGTCAACTGGCCTGATCCCCCTCCCCAGGTCTTCCTGGTGACTGGACCACCAACCAAAGAATATACATCAAGGGACCCATGATGCTGGCCACGTATATGGCAGAGGAGGGCCTTGTTAGTCATCAGGGGGAGGAGAGCCCTTGGGCCTGAGGGTTTTAGATGCCCCAGTATAGGGGAATGCTAGGGAGGGAAGACAAGAGTGGGTGGGTAGGTAGGGGAATACCCTCATAGAGGCAGGGGGAGGGGGGAGGTGATAGGGGTTTCCAAAGGGGAGACCTGGAAAGATGGAAACATTTGAAATGTAAATAAAATATCAAAAAAGAAGCTTTAACACTGAAAACACACACACACACACACACACAGAGAGAGAGAGAGAGACAGAGAGAGACAGAGAGAGACAGAGAGAGAGAGAGAGAAAGAGAGAGAGAGAGGATAATTTTAGTGTATTATATGGCCTTAGTAATTAGTCCCAAAATGTAGGGGACTGTGAGGCATTTCATTGGTGAAGCCATGTTTCACAGACTAAGAACTTGGATGGTTTTGACATCAACATTTTACAAGCATACACTGTGCTCCTGAGACCACCCAGACATTGCATTTAAAGGAATCCACACTCCATGCCTGATTTCATCCTGATGAGACAGAAAAGTGAGTTACTAATAACAATAATCAATGCATAGTAATGAGGATTTGGATGATGTTTAATCAGAATCTTTTAAAGAAGCAATTACTAAAAATAATTCTTGTTTGGAGGAGTGCAGTTTAAGTTTGGTTTTCCCAAACACGGTGTGATATTGCTTGCCTATTATAACTGCTCAAAAGTTTGAGGCAGGAAAATTGCCTGTTCAAAGCCAGCTTGGACCACTTACCTGTTTCCAGCATCAGTCTGAATAATACTCTTGCTAGCTGTTCAGCATACCCAAAAGAAAAGAAAGGAAAACAGGGATAAAATGAAATATCACAGAATTACTGAGTAGCATTGCTAGACACTAAGAATCATGCAGACAAAGAGGTTGAGATGTCTATGGCAGACAGAAAATGGCATGTGAGTACCGCTGCATAGGGAGATGTGGTGGAACCACAGTGTCAGATGTGTTAAAGAGTAACAGAAGAGAAAACAAGAGACAGGCACAAGCCAGAGAGGCAAGAAGGCTCTTAGGTATCTAAAACAAATTGGAAGCATAGGATATTATAAACTAGAAACTAATGAATCAATTTGACAATAATAAAAAAGAATTTATTATAGCGACATAAAAGGGAGATGAAAGATTTGATTTTTGAAATTAGTTAAGCAAGAAAGTGATGAGCATTTGACTAATGGTTTTAAAAAGAATGATACGTGAATAAAATAAATTCATGTAAATGAGTCTCCAGTGTCCTTTTCTGGTTTTGTAATGTTTCTATTGTGTTCTCCTTTCTCTCTCTCTCTCTCTCTCTCTCTCTCTCTCTCTCTCTCTCTCTCTCTCTCTCTCTCTCTTCCTTTTTTTCCAGACAAGGTTTCTATGTGTAGCCTTGGCTGTCTTATAACTCACTATGCAGACCAGGCTGACCTCAAACCCAGAGATCTGCCTGGGGTGTGCACTCCAAGTGTTGGACGTAAGAGTGTGTGCCACCACCACTTGACCCTTTGTATTTTGTTATGTTTTGTAATTGTTTTTATGAAAATATTTGTTTAATGTACTACTTTTCCATTACATATTTTGTCAGTTTTATTTCAAAAGCTATAAAAAATGACCAGGTATATGAATAAATTAAGATGATTATTTTTATAAAGATAAAGCTGCCAGATTTTATCATCTTGAATATATCACTATATATTAAACAAATAAGCTTTAAAACATTCTCACAGCATGCTAAATAACCAAAATATTAAAACTCATTAAGACCTTTCTTTTTTTTTTTTTTTTTTTTTGATACTTTATTTACATTTCCAATGTTTCCCCCTTTCTAGGTCTCTTCTTTGGAAACCACCTATC
>JAPYYD010004180.1:0-13359 GCA_028551405.1 Uromys caudimaculatus | reverse complement strand
AATGGACCTGACCCCCCCCCCCCCGGTCCTCCTGGAGTTTGGACCACCAACCAAAGAATACACATTGATGGACTTATGATTTGGACCACATATGTGGCAGAGGATGACCTCGATGGCCATCAGGGGGAGAGGAAAGGCCCTTGGGCCTGAGGATGTTAGAGGCCTCAGTAAAGGGGAATGTCAAGGCGGGAATATGGGGATGGGTGGTCGGGAGGGGGGTGGGAGGTGGAATTCCCTCCTAGAGGGGGGTTGGGGAGGGGATGGGGGGTATCCAAAGAGGAGACTCAGAAAAGGGGAAACATTGGAAATGTATATAAAGTATCAAAAATAAAAAAGGAGGAAAAAAAAAAAACACTACACAAACACACTTTTCCTTAGTAGCACAGAGAATTATAGAATGTCTTCTATCACTGTCACTTTTGAGATGACATTGTGATATTGTTTCTTATCTATTTTCCCCCTCTAGAATGCCTCCTTAACAAGGCAAAGGAATCTTGATTTTCTCTATTGCTACATTCCAACCATCTAGAATAGTGCCAGCACATGGTAGCCTCTCAACAAACACTTGCTGAATGAATGAATGAATGAATGAATGAATGAATGAATGAATTCCATGCCTATTTTCAATCAACTGATGATGAAACAAATGGATGATTTGTTTCATCAAATGGAAAAGAAACCTTTTCCTTACCTTTTCTTTCCCAGGATACCTCCTAAAGGACAGCCTTGTTGGGGGAAGGAAGGCTTCCAGGAGCCAGGAGCCTGGGATGGAGTTCACTGTAGAACACATAGTTAATGTGCACAAGGGTTTTGGTTCAATCCCACCACCAAGACAAAAACAAAATAAGCAAAAAATTACAGCAACCTGGAAGAGACAGCCCTAGATCATGGGGACAATTCTCATGGTTAGCTCAGTCCCAGCAGCTTTGGTCCATGAAGCCTTACCACTGACACACCGACTCGTTCATTCATTCATTCATTCATTCATTCATTCAGCAAATGTTACTGAGATGCTGAGGTTGCCCTGCCCTGTAGTAAAGTGTCTGCCCTGGTCCCAGGGGGTTCATCAATGCCTCAGGTACTCCCTAAGAGTGCCTCAAGAGCAGCTACCTCCTGCTTCTGATGGGCTTTGGGGAAGCTAAGGGTAGAAGGGAGACCAGATGATCTCTCTGACAGTTTCCGGTCCAGTGTCAGGTGTTACACAAGGTCTCTGTCCTGTTTCTCAGCACCACATCCCACCTTGCTGGCTTTGTCTGCCTTAAGTTTCAAGAGGCAGTTACCTCTTACCTCTCTCACTGTCTTTTTAGAAGGACCCTAGTCAGTAAAGAAAGAAATCCCATTAGAGAGAAAGGTCAAACTTCCCTCGTCACTGAAACCTGTTTCTCAAATAGCCTCAAGTTGACAGTTCACACTCTGTTTTTTAGCTCCCTGGCCATCACTTACCCATCATGCCCCAGGCCTAACATGTTTGGGGATGCCTGCCATAGTTAGGAGTTAAAGGGGTGTTAACTCCTTAGAAAGCAGTAGGAAAAAGGAAATGTTCAGGTTCTCAAATGATTTTATTTTGTCTTAATCTGAAAACAAACATTTTAGTGTGTATAAAAATCTATTAGATTTCCCACAAATCAAAACGAAATGTAATGTTGAAGCGATTAAAGTTTACCAAGAGAATGTTGATGTTGACATTTTATGGAGAGGATGGTCCTGATGCTACCAGGTGAGAAGTGTGACCTTGTCACAGTTAAGACCTGTTAGTTCCAGAGTGTACACAGTCCCGGCAAACAGCTCAGGGAGCTAACATTCCTGGGGGTCACTTACTGCACCACATTTACAGCATATTATCCCATTTCAATGAGACTGTCAAAAACTCCAGAAGCCCAAATAATTCCCTAAATTTCCAGAGTTTAAGGACTGTTACTCCACCTCCAAGTCTATATCCTTCAATATCTCCCTTTACTAAAAAGAAATACATGATGGGGCCAGGGAGATGGCTCACTGGGTAAAGTGCTGCACAAACTGAAGTTCCAGCCCTATGTTAGTTAATGGGCACCATGTAAATGCCAAGTGTGTGTGGCAGCCTGCACAGCAGGCAGACACAGGATCCCTAGAACAAGATGGCTGACAAGACTACCCAAATCTACAAGCTCTGGATTCAAGAGATCTGTATTCTCTATATAAGGTGAAGAGAGATAGAAGAAACACCTTACACTGACACACACACACACACACACACACACACACACACACACACACACACACGCACACGCACACACACACACACACACTGAGAGAAATCATTTTTAATTACCTTTTCCAAATGCTTTCTTCTTTCTTTCTTTCTTTCTTTCTTTCTTTCTTTCTTTCTTTCTTTCTTTCTTTCTTTCTTTCTTTCTTTCTTTCGAGAGAAGATCTCACTATGTGACCCAGGCTAATCTTGAACTCTTGATCTTCCTGTTTCAGCCACACAGCGTTGGGATTATAGGTACAGAAGCCACCACTCCTTTCTTAGTTTTTCCCTCAAATTAGAACCAGAGGACTGAGGATGTAGCTCACTGGTCGAATTGCTAAGAATGTAGCAGACCCTGGACTCAAGCCCCAGTACTGTTAAATAAATAAATAAGAGCCAGAAAGATAGATTCTGACAGTCACAGACCTGTTTTGGCTTCCAGAATGTTCTAACTGTGTTCTAAGATGCACCTGTGGTCTTGAGGTCATGATTACCTAGGGCAGCTTGCCTTAGGGAAACATGTGGTTTTTATTTTTTAAACACGTTTCATGTGTGCAGAGGTCATTTAAAAGCACATTTCACAATCAGACTTGATTGTATTGGCCTCTGTGCCAACACACCCACGCTGTCTTCAGAATGTGGCTCCAGGGAAGTTCAATTAGGAAAACCAGAAAACGGAGCTTACCCACTGGAAACAATCGTGCTCCATCTGTCCCAGAAAAACAGAGTGCTGGCTGCACAGAGTCTGGCTTCTTTAGACAACCAGGTCTGCTCACTGCCCTATGCCCATGAACACTGCTGTGTGAGGGGTCGGTCACTGTACTGGGTGTTGAGGGGGATCTGGTTCCCAATAGAGGGATCTAGTCTTGTGCTTGTCACTCTTAAACTAATGAGGGCTGCCATCTTGGCCTAAGCTATCAAAGGACTGCCGCAGAGGCTTCAGAGACCCATGTGTCCAGTTGTACCCCTCTTCTTCTCAGCACCCCCTGACTGCCCATCTCATTCAAAGCAAAGCTGAGTTCATGTCATAACCCCATGGCTTCTGCTCTTCTGTTCTGACTGTCTCCTGCCTCTCATGTGCTTCCTGTAAAGTTGGCCAAGCATGCCTCAACATCAAGGGTTCTCTATTTGCTATTCCTTCAGGCAAGAAAGCTCATCCCTGGTGTCCACATGTCTTGGTCCTTGCTTCTTCGTCATTGCCCTAAATGTCATGACGGTGATGCTTTCCAACAACATAGCATCTCTGCTCCTCACCACTGAGACTCCACACCCATCTCTCCCAAATTCTCTGGTTCCACTGTGTTCTTAACCTCTAAGTGTAACATATAGCTTACTTATTTTTTCATCGGCCATCTCCCGCTTCACTTCTTGAGACCAACTTTTCTTTTGTCTGTTTTGTTTCCAACTCTGTCTCATAGTACCTCAAATGCCTAGAGAATAGTAGTTGCTCAATAAGAACCGATGTTTTAAAGCAAATCATTGGCTGAATGGGACACTTATGAAACAAGTCAGAAAATGTCGTGCAGGAATGGTTTGGGAGAGAACAGAAGGCAGACCATCTTTGGTGACAAACCCAGCTGACTCTTTGGAGGATTTGGTACTTAGTTTCGGCTGGGTAGTGGCAGTGGCACTTAGCCAGGTTTTAAACTGAGTGGAGGCCAAACAGTATAGTTAAAGAATGTTTCTTGGGGGACTACAAGAATGGGTGCGGAAAGGGGAAGGGACCGAAGCCAGGGTGGCAATGGTCAGATGGCTGCCCCTGTCAAAGGATGGAGCTTCTCCTTCCTTGTTCAGGCGGTGAGGTGCTACCGGCAGGTAGAAGCAGAAGAGAGACTTAACAGAATTTATGTTTTAAGGCAACCTTGTTGGAAGTCCTAAGAAGAAAGTATCAGAGATGCTGGGACAGGAGGCAGGAAGAAAAGATCCACAAGCAGCTGCCATAAACACTATGTAACTAACCTGGCAGGTGTGCTTGTGGGTGTGGCCTGAGAGATAGTGCTTAAAGCTGTCCGCATCACAGACTCTAAATCCATCACTGATGGAGAGGTGGGACTGGCTGGAGCTGATGAAAAGAGTCCCCCAAGTATCATTGTAATTAATGAGGTAAATATATAATCTCACCAGCCAGTAACTATTGATTTGGAACCCAATAATGCTTCACTAATCCCAGCACTAGGGAGACAGCTTTGAATGAAACAGAATGAAACATGTAGCAAGCTTTAGGGAGGAACTAGAATATGATAAAGGGGTGGTCCCATTGGGCTCACTAGGGAGTCAGGGAATTCTCTGATGTGATGTTAGATTGAGAATCTAGAGCATGTTTCAGAAGCACAGGGATGAAAGCAGAGGCTGGGGCTACTGTAAAAGTGAGCTGTTCGTTGGAGGTGGAAACCTTCTTGTCTTCTTTCTTTCTTCCCACAGTCTGGCTGCCCTGGTACTCACTATGTAGACCAGATTGGCCTCAGACTCATGGAGACCCACTTGTCCCTGCTTCCTGTGTACCAGAATTAAAGGCATGAGCCATTATATCCACCACCTTTTTGTCCTTTTGAAGACTGGGGGGGGGGGGGGGAGGATGAAGAGGAGAAAGCAGGACTCACAAATCCCCCCAGGGGCTCACAAGCTACCCACATGTAGCTGAGATTCTATTGGCAGTTTATGCTGTGATGGGAGAAAGAGTCCGTTTCTTTTAAGGGTGTGGCCCCTGGTAGGTTGAACATGATTCTGAACTTGGCTCCATATCCTTGTGTATTTGGGCAGCACAAATTGAACTCAGTGGATATCACACACATACCCAAAGAGGACATGAAGTTGGGATGCGGGTGTGAGGGGTGAGGGGTGGATACGAGGGGATTAGGAGGAAGAGGTAGAGACTGAGTGTCATTAAAATATGTTATATGCACGTAAGACATTCTCAAAGCATTAACAAAATAGTATATTAAAACTCTCTCCTAATCAGGGCAAGGCGCCACGCCACATGCCTGTAACTTCAGAACTTGGGGGTGGGGGAGGCAGAAGTATGGCTGCAAGTTTCAGGCTAGCCTGGTCTATATAGCAAGTTCCAGGCCAGCCAGGGCTACATAAAGAAACCCTGTGTCAAACAAACAAAACCAAGAATTCCTTTTACATTTTGTCCTGAATGAATAAGTGAAAGTTGATGTCCTTTCCTGAGAAGGGTGGAGGAAGAGCAGGTTATTTTAGATACATTCAATTTGGAAAGCCTGTAACACACCCAGGAAGAAATCCAGCTTGGTTAGGGCTCTGGAGTTGAAGGGTGTGGTGCTACAGAGATAGAATTGGAAGTTATTTGACATGACAGCACTGGATGAGTTTTCCCCAGTGTCTCAGCGTTACATAGTTGCGATGAAACACCAAGACCAAAAGTAACTTGGGGAGGAAAGGTTCATTTGGCTCATGCTTCCTTACAATCATTGTCAGGGCAGGAACCTGGAGACAGGAGCTGACACAGAGGCCACGATGGGCGCCACCTACCAGCTTGCTTCCTATAGCTTGCTCAGCCTGTTCTCTCATAGACTCCAGAACCACCAGCTCAGGGGTGGCCCCACCCACAATGGGCTGGGCCCTTCCACTTGCATCACTAATTAAGAAAATGCCCTACACCTGCCTGTAGCCTATCTCACTGAGGCATTTTCTCAGCTGACATGCTGCTTTGACGTCCAGCAAAGGAGACCAGAGGATGGACATAGCAAGGCAAGATATTTGGGGTGTCTTGTCATGTCAAATACTCAGAAACCTCAGCGAGAGCAGCTCCAGCAAAGTGGGGACAGCAAAGGGCAAGAAAGAACTGAAAGCAAGAAAGTGACAGTTAGACTAGAGTGATTGACATTTACACAGTGCAGAGATTACAGAGCGATGAGGCAGGGAACGGAGAGGAGCAAGACCAAGGGGACTCACAGTAAACATATACATAGATGGTAATTATGGGAACTTATAGTAAACATACACAGGTGATAATTACTCTGTGGAAAGAACATGGTTGGTGTAAGACAAAGGGGTGATTGTTGGTGTCAGCACCTTGGGTGTCTGGATGGAGGACACACAGGGTACTGTGGTTCTGCGGTTCATTTGGCCGTTGGCGTGCCAGGCTCCTGAGATGCTAACATGCTGCTCAGGGGAGACAAAATGCAACCTAAGATAGCCCATGTTCTCTGGGTGAGAAACAGCAGGGGCTGGGACAGAGGCTGTGGTTCTCAAACTCCTGGGCACCCAGATGCTGCCGGGAACCTGGAAGGGTTGAAAATGGGGGCCCAGAGCCTGAGATGGAGGGTCCGGCTTAGCTCAGGTGAGTGTTAGGAGTGCAGAGAGGCCTTCTGCAGAGACTTAGGCACAGCTCTATATGACAAAGGCCTCCCTCAATGCTGGTCCTTGATGAGGGAGACAGTCCTTGCTTCCCCAAACTACTTTACTGATGCTAGGAAAAGATGCATACTACTTACTCAGGGTGAACCAGAGATTAAATACCTTTTGCAGAAAGGGATGCTGGGAAGGGAAGCTTATTGGCTAAACCCTTGGGGTGCATCTAGATACCTCATTAGCATGGAGAACTCTGGGTTTCTATACTACATTACCAGGTGTCATGGTCCTCTTAGTGGGGTGGGGTATCTTGGTCACGTGCTCCAGGACAGGAACCTGGCCAGGAATTACCGGGGTTCCTTAACCTGCTTGACCTTACCTGTCCAGTGGCATGGTCCACTGCCCCACAGTGTACACTGGAGGGATTTCTACTTGAAGCAGGTACAGTGCCACTCACTGTAAGGGGACAGTGTTGTGCACGACCTTGGGAGCTGGAAGTGTGGTAGATTCTGCTCTTCGGAGAAGCGTTTTCTCTGGGTGTTTTACTCAAAAAATTGTTCAGTATGAATGAGGGGGCAGCAAGGGAGCAGGACATTTGAGAGGGGGAGAAGGTAAGAAGTACACACAACTCAGGAGTCAAAGGTCAAGAGTGTATGCCTGGGGATTGCCAGCAGTGGTCAATGGCCATCTGAGATACAAGGTCCTTAATTTAAAGTGAGGATAGAGCCACACCTGTCACAAAGCACTCAGGAGGCGAGGCAGAAGGATCACAAGTTCGAAGCTAGGCTGGTCTACACAGCCAGCAGAACCCTCTCTCAAAAATAATGAATAAATTAAAAGCGAGTACAGTTCGATGTGCCTACCTGGTGTGCATGTGACTCTGGTCAGTTTAAATGGATGAAGCAAGCGGGGGGCGGGGTGAGGGGGAGTGATGCTCGTATAAAGGAAGCCATTGTGGGGTTACACACAAAGCTTGTCATGGCATATGCTGGCTTTGGGATAGCTAAGGAGATCCAGGTGGATCGGCCTGGTGGGAGGAGTCTGAGTGAAAACAACATAGGGGTACTAGCTGGGGAGAGGGGTGCTCTGATTGGGAATGACTCTGATTCCAGAAGCGTTGTCCTAGATGTCCACTGTGATTGACACCGTCCTAAACACCTCAGTACAGCAGTGAGCAGAGGAAGTCTCTGTGCTCAGAGCTGCCACCCTGCCAAGGGAAGCTGTGGGTAGATCAGTGATTTGAAAGGATGGAACTGTGAGCTCAGGGGAAGTACCACACTTGCCCCTGGGATACCAGCTGAAAGCAGAAGAACTCCATTCTGGTTGTTTTTTGTTTTTGTTTTTTGTTTTTTTTTTGAATCTTCAACATCTGTTTTGTTTTGGTTTTGGTTTTGGTTGTTTGTTTGTTTTTTGTTTTTCGAGACAGGGTTTCTCTGTATAGCCCTGGCTGTCCTGGAACTCACTCTGTAGACCAGGCTGGCCTCGAACTCAGAAATCCACCTGCCTCTGCCTCCCAAGTGCTGGGATTAAAGGTGTGTGCCACCACTGCCCGGCAACATCTGTTTTTATGTCCCTAATTTTATAGTATGTTAGCAGATGTATATTGAGTACACATATATGTATATCAATAAAATGTGTATGTTGAGAGGTGTTTGCAGAAAATTTGCTTACTGATGGAAATGCTTGACTGAAAACATTTGGAACCCACGAACCACATGGAGATGGCAGCAGAGGAGATACTGTAGCAAACCCTTGCACAGGACACAGTCAAGGAAGTTGATAAAGAATTAGCTCACTCTGCAGAGTGCAGACCCTGAGTTATCCCATCCTGTGTTGGGAGTGAAAAATACCTAAGTGGTGAGCCTTCGAGAAACGAGATAAAAACATCATAAAGACTGTAATGGCTGGGCTGTCAAAACCCAGCAATCCGCCATGACCATGTGGAAACACTCAAGAGAAGCCAGGTGCCCATTGGTGAGACCAGCCATGGAGGGGACGTCCTCACTAGGACTGAACTCATTTCATAAGGAAGATTGGACTACACAGCCTCTAAATAGCTTGTAACTTTAAGCATCTGTGAGTGTGTAAAGAATGAGCTGGGAATTAGAATTCTAATGGTCTAGCGAAGGGTGAGTCACACAGCCTTGACTCTACCAAGGGCAATGGCTGCTCAGATTACAGGGAGGAGAGAGCTAGGGGGTGGGGGAAGGAGAGGATGTGTCAGCATTTCCAGCTCTCAATTAGGATGCCTGAGTAGCAGATGTGACCATGTGTTTCTGTGGTTGGTTATTTTCTTATAGTGATTCACGAGGGCCCCATAGCATGAGGAAAATTACCAAGAGAAACCAGACATGGTAGCTCATGTGCGTATAACCTCAGAATTTAGAAGGGTGAGGGTGAAAGCAGCTTGGGTTACAAAGAGAGACCATGTCTCAAAACAAACCTCAAAGCAGAAAGCAAGATGAGAAACTACCAAAAGGCAATTCTTAATGGTGGAAAGACGCTCTGTGTGTGGTTGTCTCCAGGATTTATAGATGAGGAAACTGAAGTTCAGAGAAACCCAGTGATAAACTCAGAGTCAACCAGCTGACAAATGGTGGAAGTAGTGTCCAAAGCCAGGATGACTAACTTCAAACCTTGTGTTTACTGCACTACACACCTTAGAAAAACACGCAAATATTCAACCAGAAGGTACAGTTCAATGTGACAAGGAGAGCTGAGAATTGTCAAAAGCAAATCATAGGTTCAATAAGATAAGAATTTTTGTTTTGTTCTATTGTGTTTTGTTTTTGTTTTGTATGTAGCTCAGGCTAGCCTGGAACTTACTATGTGTCAGAGGATGACTTTGAATTCCTGATCCCCCTGGTCTGTGTCTCAAGAGATGGGACAACAAGCATGTTACCACCACACCACGCTAGAGTTTTCTCTCACACATAATTCTCGGAGTCCCTTCTAACTCCTGGCTCTCTGGCTGTGACCATGTTACTGGGTAGAAAGAACTTGGTAGGAAAGATGTATGCTAACTCCCAGTTCTAGAAGGTTTCTGTCCATCAGACTGGGGAAAGCACAGCGATGCTTCATGGTGGTGTGAACCTGAGGTGGAGCGTTTGTATCATACCAGATTAGGAAGCAGATCGCAAGGCAGGGACAAAGAGCTAGTTTCTCTTTTTGCAGATGCACCTTCTAAGTAAAAGTTCTGCAGGTTCCTAAAATGACCCCACCAGGAAGGAACAAACATGGTGACTTCACAGGTATTCATTGGTTCACGGCATCCAGATGGAGGGGAAGGAAGAGGTCTCTTTGTCCCCGTGAAGGTGGCCTGGTGATTACACACATGGATCCTACTTACAGAACTTTGGCCAGAATGAGCTCCATGAGCACACCAAGTCCGGACAGAGGCTGGGAAATGTCTTTGTGCTAAGAAGCTAGGTGCCCTGCCTGAGATGCATATTCTGCTTCTAAGAGAAAAAAGAAAAAGGAAAAAATGGATGCTGGTGAGCAACTAGTAGCTCTAGCACAGAAAACATCCATTAGAGATAAAAGAAAAACCACAGAGAAGACTTTCTAGACGATTCTAAAGGAAATTGAGATGAGTTCCTGGCTGAGTTGGGCTGAAGAATTTCCCAGGTCACGTGATGACAATATAACACGAGTGGTGGTACTTTTTGTCATGGTGTTCAGTCTGGTATGGGGGATTTGCACTACCCCTGTGGTGAGGGATAGTGCCGTTGTACTTTATGGAGGTCATTTCTGGAGTGTTTGCAATGTGTGGATGGACTGGGATGAGACAGAAACTGGATTGGTCAGGAGGAAACACTGGCTGAGTCAGGAGGCCTCACTGCAAAGCCTGTCACAGACCTGCAGTTGTACATCTGGAGCCACAGTCCTTGCCTTTCAGCTCAGCTCAATGTCACTGGCCATGGGTGTTAAGGCCTAGGTAAAATATTAAGGCCTAGGTAACTGTTACCTGGCTAGCTTGCCATTTTGTGCTGTTACTAATATTATAAGGACACTTTCTCATATGTTGTTTCTGCTGTTACTAGGAAATTTTTCTCCTGCCCAAGTTGATTACATAATCTATTATGTTCTGTGCCCTTAGGAACCAATCATGATAGAAGTCAGTAGCACTGCTTTCTATAGTTAGCCACAATAAGCTTGGACCCAAAACAGCCACCCAACAGCACTTCCTGCACCTGTGTGTTTGCCTTTATAAGCTGCCCTTGGGATGGACCCCAACATGAGAGATACCTATACCAATATAAAAAAATATTCAGAGTAAGACTTCCATTTTGTGTAGGAATTGAGTAAAGTTTAAGTTTCCAATACCTCCCCGAAAATTGACATCCTATTTGGCAGAAAAAGACATGTATGTAGGTAACTGACATCTTGGTTGACAAGTTAAGACCTGAATGTTAGTCAAGGCAAGTCCCCTGCCACCATTGAATACCCCAACCAATGGGAGCAGGATACATGTGTAACAAAGACATGTTCCTAGCTCTAAATCCTATTTGGCATAGATGTTTGCAGATCTCAGGCTTTAAAAGCCCTGTAACTCTAGGTCACAGTCAGCTCCCAAGTCTGACCTGTGTCCCTGTTCAATCAGTTGTGGGCATGCGTTCTATAAACTATCCTTGTTTGACTGAGATCGGTGTCTGGGTGGTTTGTGCAGCAATTCCCAAACCCCAGCAACAGATAAGACTGAGGTGATCTGCCAGGCACTGTGGCTCAGGCCTTTCATTCCATCACCAGGGAGGCAAAGGCCGGAAGATCTCTGTATGTTCCTGGACAGTCTGATCTAGATATTGAGTTCCATATTGGCCAGAGCTACTTGGTGAGGCCCTGTCTAAAAAACAAACAAATACACAAACAAACAAACGGAGATGGCCCATAGACAATGCTTATCTGGCAAGGCACATGGGTTGTTGGCTGCTGGCTTTAATGGGGTTTCTTTCCAGGCCAACAGCCTCCAAGTTCAATGGTGTGGAGAGTTGATTTCTTTTAGGGTGGCAGTGGGGTTAATTTCTAAAGGCATTTTCACTTCCCAATATCCCTGACTCCTCAATTCTGTAGACTCTAAAGTAACTGTCCAACACTGGCAAAGGAAATCTTAAGATGGTTATGTTAGAATATCTTTTCCATTAAACATCATTAATTTGTTAAATTTGTTTTAGATCCCCTGTACCAAATTACAGTAATTTTCTGGTGAGAGAAAGAGAAGTATATTCCAATCACAATTTGTGGGATAGAAAACAAACAGAGCAAGGATGTTCGCCTCGAGCACTTGAAATAACATGTCTGCCCAATTACAGTCTTGCAAGAGAAATGGCGACCTAGTGAAACACCTTAATTTTCTGTATGAAATCAGAAATAGGATTTTGCCAGCCCTTTCTAAAACTTTTTTTTTTAATTTTCTTTTTTTTAATCCTAGGATTTACTGTGTAGACCAGGTTGCCCTTGAACTCACAGAGATTTTCCTGCCTCTGCTTCCCCAGTGCGGGGATTAAAGGTGGGCGCCACCATTCTTGGCATTTGCACCCTTCTGAGGATGCTATTCAGGGACCCCTAGGTGCAAAGGCGCCGTACAGACTCAGCTCTGGAGACTTGTGGCTCCCAGGTTTGGACGAAGACCCCTGTGCAGATGGGCCTGGGTGTCCTAGCTCGAGAGGATGGAGTGAAAGGAAGTCACCAACCCAGCACATGTCAAGATTAGGTCCTGAACTAGATAAAAAGGAGAACTCGAGCCAAGTACCAGCATTCGGCTCCCTCCATTTACTGACTGTGGTTGCCTCAAGATCCTGCTGCCACGGCTCCCTCACCATGACAGGCTGTACCAAGAGACTCTGAGTCAAAGCTAACCACGCCTTCCTTACATTGTTTTGGTCAATTTTTCATAACAGCAAGCAAGAAAGGTCACTACCACAGCATGGACTGAAGTGTGTGCCTTCTAAACTCATGACTCGAATCTCTAACGTCTATATTCAGAACATGACTATAGTTGGGGCCATAGTGTTCCTTGACTTACAGTGGGGTTAGACGTGCAAGTGTATAGCAAGTTTGAAGTATCGGTCAAACTGCCTTTAGTGCCCCGTACAGAACGCCCTGCCTCGGCTCACAGCGCACAGTGTTGGTCAGTCTCCCATGACCATAGGCTGCCTGGGGGCTGGGTTCACCGCCCCGCCCACCATCATGAACAAGTATCACACTATGTGTTGCTAGCTCAGGGAAAAGACTGGGACTCAAAGCCCTGTTGCTGCTAAATACAATTTGCTTTTGCATCATCATAAGGTGGAAAATCTTAGAGGAACCATCATAACTCTGAGGGCACTCTGCAGGGTTTTTACAGAGACAATGAAGTTCAAATGGAGCCATTAAGGTGGATCTTAACCCTCTGTGACAAGAGTGAGTATTGGGAAGGAAATATGGAGGCAGTGCACACGGAAAATATCATGAAGAGATGGAGGCAGACCCTGGGGTAATGTGTCTATAAATCAAGGGGACTGGGATCAGTCTGCAAAACACCAGAGGCTGGGGAGAGACATGGGAGAGCAGCTCTTCCATCCCTCCGCAGGAGCCGAACTTGCCAACACCTCTATGCTGTGCTTCTGGCCTGCAGAGCAGTGAGACAATACAATGCACTGTTGCTGTCTAAGCTACCCTCTGAGGGGCTGTTTTGGCTGCCCCAGCATGCTCATCCAGCCTGGGTCACACGGAAGTACCTGGCACACAGTATTGGATGAATACTTTTTGGATGAATGACTGAATGCATGAAGAAATGATTTTGAGCAGATAAGTCAGCTCTTCCTTCTTCTGCCTTCAGC
>JAPYYD010004179.1:0-13359 GCA_028551405.1 Uromys caudimaculatus | reverse complement strand
AAATGCTTTTTCAGCATCTAAGGAAATGACCATGTGGTTTTTTTCTTTGAGTTTGTTTATGTAGTGAATTACATTGATGGATTTCCGGGTATTGAACCATCCTTGTATCTCTGGGATGAAGCCTACTTGATCATGATGAATGATCATTTTGATGTGTTCTTGGATTCGGTTTGCGAAAATTTTATTGAGTATTTTGCATCGATATTCATAAGGGAAATTGGTCTGAAGTTTTCTTTCTTTGTTGTGTCTTTGTGATGTTTTGGTGGTAGTGTGATTGTGGCCTCATAGAAGGAATTGGGTAGGGTTCCTTCTGTTTCTATTTTGTGGAATAGATTGAAGAGTATTGGTATTAGGTCTTCTTTGAAGGTCTGATAGAATTCTGCAGTGAACCCATCTGGACCCAGGCTTTTTTTGGTTGGGAGACTTTTAATGACTGCCTCTATTTCTTTAGGCATTATGGGACTGTTTGGATGGTTTCTCTGATCCTGACTTAACTTTGGTATTTGATAACTGTCTAGAAAATTGTCCATTTCATCCAGATTTTGCAATTTTGTTGAGTATAGGCTTTTGTCGTAGGATCTGATGATTTTTTGAATTTCCTCACAATCTGTTCTTATGTCTCCCTTTTCATTTCTAATTTTGTTAATTTGGATCCTGTCTCTTTGCCCTCTGGTTAGTCTGGCTAAGGGTTTATGTATCTTTTTGGTTTTCTCAAAGAACCAACTGCTGGTTTTGTTGATTCTTTGTATAGTTCTTTTTGTTTCTACTTGGTTGATTTCAGCCCTGAGTTTGATTATTTCCTGCTTTCTACTCCTCTTGGGTGCATTAGCTTCTTTTCGTTCTAGGGCTTTCAGGTTTGTTGTTAAGCTGCTAGTGTATGCTCTCTCCAGTTTCTTTTTGGAGGCACTCAAAGCTATGAGTTTTCCTCTTAACACTGCTTTCAATGTGTCCCATAAGTTTGGAAAGGTTGTATTTTCATTTTCATTAAATTCTAGGAGGTCTTTTTTTTCTTTCTTTATTTCTTCCTTGACTAAGTTGTCGCTGAGTAGAGCATTGTTCAGCTTCCATGTGTATGTGGGCTTTCTGTTGTTATTGTTGCCATGGAAGACCAACCTTAAATCATAGTGATCTGATAGGAGGCATGGGATTATTTCAATCTTCTTGTATCTGTGGAGGTTTGTTTTGTGGCTGATTATATGGTCAATTTTGGAGAAGGTACCATGAGTTGCTGAGAAGAAGGTATATCCTTTTGATTTAGGATGAAATGTTCTATAGATATCTGTTAAATCCATTTGGTTCATAACCTCTGTTAGGTTCACTGTGTCTTTGTTTAGTTTGTGATTCCAAGATCTGTCCATTCATGATAGTGGAGTGTTGAAGTCTTCCACTATTATTGTGTGAGGTGCGATGTGTTCTTTGAGCTTTAGTAAGGTTTCTTTTATGAATGTGGGTGCTCTTGCCTTTGGAGTATAGTTGTTTAGAATTGAGAGTTCTTCTTGGTAGATTTTTCCTTTGATGAGTATGAAGTGTCCTTCCTCATCTTTTTTGATGACTTTTGGGTGAAGGTCAATTTTATCCGAAATTAGAATGGCCTGTTTCTTGGGACCATTTGCCTTGAAACTTGTTTTCCAGCCCTTTACTCTGAGGTAGTGTTTGTCTTTATCCCGGAGGTGTGTTTCCTGAATGCAGCAAAATGCTGGGTATTCTTTATGGATCCAGTCTGTCAGTCTATGTCTTTTTATTGGGAAATGAGTCCATTGATGTTAATAGATATTAAAGAATATCTCTTATATTCCTTAATATAAGGACTGTTGGTTCCTGTTATTTTCGATGTACCTTTTAATTTTGTGTGGCTATCTTCTTTTCAGTTTGTTGAAAGATTACTTTCTTCTGTTTTCTCGAGTGTGGTTTCCCTCGTTGGTTTGACGTTTACCATTTATTATCCTTTGTAGGGCAGGGTTTGTGGAAAGATTTTGTATTAATTTGGTTTTGTCATAGAATATTTTGGTTTCACCATCTACATTCGTTAATTGAGCATTTTGCTGGGCATAGCAGCCTGGGCTGGCAGTTGGGTTCTCTTAGGGTCTGTATGAGTTCTTCCCAGGATCTTCTAGCTTTCATAGTCTCTGGTGAGAAGTCTGGTGTAATTCTGATAGGTATGCCTTTATATGTTTCTTGACCTTTTTCCCTTACTGCTTTTATTATTCTTTCCTTGTTTTGTGTATTTGGTGTTTTCACTATAATGTGTTGAGACGAATTTCTTTTCTGGTCCAATCTATTTGGGGTTCTGTAACCTTCTTGTATTTTATGTTCATCTCTTTCTTTACGTTAGGGAAGTTTTCTTTTTATGATTTTGTTGAAGATATTTCCTTGTCCTTTAAGTTGGGAATCTTCACTCTCTTCTATACCTATTATCCTTAGGTTCTGTCTTCTCATTGTGTCCTGGATTTCATGGAAGTTTTGGTTTAGGAACTTTTTGCATTTTGTATGTTCTTTTACTGTTGTGTCAATGTTGTCAATGGTATCTTCTGCTCCTGAGATTCTCTCTTCTATCTCTTGTATTCTGTTGGTGATGCTTGCATCTATGACTCCTGATCTCTTTCCTAAGTTTTCTAACTCCAGGGTTGTCTCTTTTTGTGATTTCTTTATTGTTTCTATTTCTATTTTTAGCTCCCGGATAGTTTTGTTCATTTCCTTTGTCTGTTTGATTGTGTTTTCCTGTAATTCTTTAATGGATTTTTGTGTTTCCTCTTTAAGGGCCTCTAGTTCTTTACCTCTGTTCTCTTGTGTTACTTTAAGGGTGCTAATTTCTTTCTTTTAGTCTTGTATCATCATCATGAGAAATGATTTTACATCTGAGTCTTGCTTTTCTGGCATATCGGGGAATCCTGGGCTTGCTGTGGTGGGAGAACTGGGTTCTGATGATGCCAAGTAGCCTTGGTTTCTGTTCCTTAGGTTCTTGCCCTTGCCTTTTGCCATCTTGTTCTCTGTGATGTTAGCTGATCTTACTCTGTCTGGTTGTGGCTTGTCCGTCCTGCAGGCCTCTGTATCAATACCCCTTGAAGACCAGCTCTCTCTGAGAGGTGTTTGGGTTTGGAGTGCTGTGGCACCAGGTCAGATCTGGGGTGCAGAGAGAAACCAGAAGGATCTTGATCCCAGCTGTCTCTTGGTTCCTATGTCCTGATGGCTCTGCAAGGTTCTCTCTTGATCCAGTGAGTTTGAATGGAAGTGGTGGTTTTGCCTATGCTCTAAGGTGTGTTAGCACTCCTGGGATACCAGCTCTCTCCTGGAGCCTTGTGGCCCAGGCTGAGGTCTCCAGGTCCCAGTGAGCAGTAGTGCTTGTCTTATCTCCTCTCATGGCTTTTCCACCCTCCTGGGAGGGTGACTTTCTCCTAGCACTGCTTGTCTATGTAACCCTGGTTTCCCAGGCACAAGCTCCTTGGAGGGTAACTTTCTCCCGGCACTAATTGGCTGTGGAGCCCTGTGGCCCAAGCTGAGGTCCCCAGCCACAGATGGGGGCTAGAAGTTTCCTGTCCCTCAGTCTCTGTGGCCCACAGTTTCCGGGCAGAATTGGTGAGCACTGTTGCTCATTTTGTCCCCACTCGGGGTTTTTCCATGCTTTTGGGAGAGTAACTTTCTCCTGGCGCTGCTTGGCTATGGAACCCTGGTGTCCCAGGCAGAGGTCTCTTGCCGCAGCTGTGAACCAAGTTGTTCCCATGCCCGCCTACCTCAGTCCCTGTGTCCCGCAGGTTCAGGGTAGTTCCTGGTGAGCAGTGGAGCTTGTCTTGGCCCCACTCCCGGCTTTTCCAAGCTCCTGGGAGGGTAGCTTTCTCCCGGCGCTTGTTGGCTGTGGAGCCCTGTGGCCCAAGCTGGGGTCCCCAGCCTGAAATGGAGGCCAGAAGTTTCCTCTCTCTTGGGTTTATTATTTTTCCATATGATGTTGAGAATTTGTCTTTCCATGTCAGTTAAGAATTGTTTGGAATTTTGATGGCTATTGCATTGACTCTGTAGATTACTTTTGGTGAGATAACCATTTTCCCTATGTTAATCATACTGATCCATGAGTATAGGAGATCTTTCCATCTTCTGACCTCTTCAATTAAATTCTTCAGTGAATTGAAGTTCTTGTGATGCAGACCTTTCATTTGATTGGTTAGAATTACACCAAGATATTTTATATTTGTGGCAATTGTGAAGGCTATTCCTTTCTTAATTTCTTTCTCACCCCAATTATCATTTCATAAAGGAGGCTTACTGATTTAATTGAGTTAGTTTTGTATCCAGCCATATTGCTGATGATGTTTATGAGCTGTTGGAGTTCTCTGGTAGAATTGTGGTGGTTCCTTATGTGTACTATCAAGTCATTAACAAGGACTGATAGTTTAACTTCTTCCTTTCCAATTTGCACCCCCTTGATCTCCTTTTTTTTTTTTTTTTTTTTTTGGAGTTATTGCTCTGGCTAGAATTTCAAGTACTTTGTTAAATAGATAGGGATAGAGTGGGCAGCCTTTTCTTCTCCCTGATTTAGTGGAATTGCTTTAACTTTCTCTCCATTTAATTCATTGTTTGCTATTGGGTTGCTGTGTATTGCTTTTTTCATGTTTAGGCATGTCTCCTGTATCTTGAAGACTTTTAACCTGAGTTAACATGAGGGATAGATTTTGTCAAAGGCATTTTCAGCATCTTTTGAGATGACCATGTGATATTTTTCTTTCAGGTTGTTTATGTGGCTGACAACATTGGTGGATTTTTGTGGATAGGATCCCCACTTTCTAGCACACAGGTGAGATACCCCAACCCAATTATCCACCTGCTGGGCTCATGGTAAGCCCAGATAGGTCTGCCACATCCTTTTATGGCTCCATGTTCCTTCTGGGCCAAAATTCTACTTGCAATCACAGATCTGTACTCCACTCCCATGCCCAGAGCTCTACTTACCTCCTGCAAGGCCTTCCACCCAGAACCACCAGGTGAGACACCCCCACCACAATCCCTCACCTCCTGAACTACCAGAAAGATTAGCATTCTTGATATCTGCCCCATCATTTTGGGGCTCCACCTTTGCATGCAAACAAAGATTGATGCCCCACTCCCTAGCCCACATCTCTGCTTGCCTCCCAGGAAGCCTAGTCCTATTATGGACAACTAGATGAGAGACACCCATTCCTCAACCCCCTGTGCCACTAGCCTTGATGTCTGCCCATCTTTTTGGATCCCAATCTTCCTTCTTGTCCATACCTCTACTGGCAATTGTTGATAAGCAACCCACTCCATAGCACATATCTCTGCCTGCCTCCGAGGAGGCCTAATCCCACACAGGACAACTAGCCTTATCTTCAGGCCCACCCCTCTACCTACACATTAGGGGTTAAGAGTTCTCCACCCTGATACACATTCCCAATCTTATGAGTCGGGTTTGTTTGTTTGTTTCTTTCCTTGCTTTTCAAGAAAACTCTCACCTTAGGTTTGTTTCTCTGGTTTATGACATTTTTCACTTCATCAGTACTTTTTAAAACAATAGGAGTTGGAAATAACTGAACATATCTACTTGGAAATCAGAGTTTAAGATGTGAATACCTTTGAAGAAGGGAACACATTTAACAATCAGAAGACAAAAACTTAAGAAAAATGCTAAAACATCAATGTGATACTTTATTTTATATAAGTAAACATCTACAGGAATACTGTGTGGGTGCAGGAAATTTTGTCAGGGAGTCTCCTGGCACATTTTGCAAACACAAGAACCCTCAATTATGAACCTGTCATTAGTCTGTTTGGAAGCATGCTGGGCATTCAGCTTACTCTGAACTCTCAGTGACCTTATCTTAAAAAGGGACATAATCACACCAAAGAGTGACAGGGTGATTGCCAAGAGCCCCATTGGAAACACATGAGTGCTGTGTTTCTTTATCAAGGCTTCTTTCTTAACTGGAAAGGTTGGTGGAAAGTCAAGGGTGGTTTTTCCATACAGATCTACTACATGGTTCCAGGTCACAGAAATGATGGTACAAAGGTTACTGAGGATCAGAATTAAGACAGAGCACTTGTAGCACACTATCTGAATCTCAGGGACTGAGGCTTTGATTATGCTGTCCCTAATGGCTGCTGAGCTAAAAATCACAGGTTTTATCAGCATTGCCAGTAATATCAGGTTCCGTGTACATTGAAATTCAGGTGAAATTGTCCAGGTCGAGTTGATAGAGCTGTGTGCCAGAATTATGGTCTCAGTACCAGAGAAGTTAAATTCCCAGTGGTAATAAGCTTCCCAGAGTCCAATGTAAACAAGCTAAATATCCTTATTGTCAAACTCCCAGAGGTGCCAGTATCTGCTGCTGGCAAGGATGATTCCAAACCCCAAAGATAATAGGCTGCAGAGGATGCCAGTCACTCTGAAGATCCACTCTTTCACCCCTGCAAATCTGATGATAAGAAAGTACAATTATAGAATCAATTATAATATCAAGTGTGAAAAACAGAATTAGTCATGGTTTCCAGTGTATGAAGTACTCATTCCTTGCTCCTGCTATCTCAATTATGTATTTAAGAGACCTATACACATATTAGGCTTCTACCCACTAGTTAAGTACAAATGAGAAGACTTGAGATCTGTGATTGTGGCCGAAGTCTCCATTGTTACATGATTTTGGCAGTAATTTCACAGTATCATTCAAATGCTGCTATGTTGCTGTTTCTAGATTACACATTTTAGTACTTAGAGTTAATGGTGAAATAAGAATTTGCAGTAGCATTTAAAGTTATGCTTGTTGCATCTCTCTTTGAAAAACAGAAAAAATTTAAATAACCTTAGTGAGTGTTCCAAACAGAGGAATGCTCAAATTATTGTAGTGGACTATTGCATGAAACAAACAAGAAAAATTTAACGTCTGCATAAATCTTAAATGAAAGAGTCAAATGAAAAATAATGCATATGGCATGCATATTTATGCCATACATAAGATACTTGACTTATTTAAATACCCATAAACATATGAACATAAATAATGGGCCAAAGAAAATACTAAGTAGATCAAGGCAGATGGAATTGACAGTGTCATAACTTTTTGAATATCACCCTAAAGGGTTTGGCATTCTCTGTCCTAGGATAGTCAGGGTGATTAATGAAAACCACACAGAAAATATATAGTTCCTACCATTTTGTGTCTCTTCTAGGAAACCAAATGTTAGTAACTGCCCACCTTAAGAGAAATAAGTAAATGTACACATTCTTTTGATTCTATGACTACTATTGCTAGATGATTACTTCTGAGAAATGACTAGTTTTCAACAGGTATGAATGAAATGCTCAAAAGAAGTCTCTACAATTAGTTTTTTCTTAAGTCATGCAAACAATCTCCTCTGTAACTTATTAGGACTCTGAGAAGACTAATTTTGGTTGTTCTGTTGACCATATTCTGCAAGTAAATAACCACAAATGATTGAACAAGCCTCTAAGTATTTTAAAAATGAATTCATTTAAAGCCCTATGACATACTTCTATTCCACACCTTCCATGTGAGAAGATAATTCTTTAATACAAATCTGCCGAGATGAGAAGATCCACCATTAATCTGGAGCAGACCTAGTGCTGGTAGTCTATATAAAGGAAATGTATGGAAGCTTATTATCATTGCTTGCTCTCACTAGGGCCATAAAATCCATTGCTTGATTTTACTGTTCAAATTAATAATTTTTATCTGAATTATGTAAAATCTAAGAGCCTTAATGTATTGAAAATACAAAAAAAAAATAGAAATATACTTCTTTCCTTCCTTTTCTATTTTGATCATTACATGCTTTATTTTTGTGATGCCCCTTCCAGACCCCCTCCCAGAGTTCTTCAACTATCCCCCTCTCCTTTGTCTCTCAGAAGTTACTCACTCCCTTGGGCAAACTGCATTCCTAGGGCATCAATTCTTTCTAAAATAGCCACATCCATTCCCACTGTGACTAGACAGTGCAGTCCTCTGCTACATTTGTGCTGAGGACCTTGGACCAGTTTGTGTATGCTCTTTGGTTAGTGCCTTATTCTCTGAGAGCTCCCATGGGTTCAGGTTAGTTGACATCATTGGTCTTTCTAATGGGTTGCCATCCCATTCTGCTCTGTCAATCATTCCCCTACATCTTCCATAGTCTCAAAAATCTCAGACCAATGTTTGGCTATAACTTTCTTCATCTGTCTCAGTCAGCTGCTGATGGAGCCTCTCAGAGAATAGCCATGCTAGTCTCCTGTCTGCAAGCATGACAGTGCATCAGTAATAATCTCAGGGTTAGGGACACCTCGTAATCATCAGTGAGGTTAATAAGTTCTTTGCAGCATTTGTTGATGGGACCCACTATATTCACACCAGAGAAAGATACTTCTTTAGGAGAGTGAAGTCCAGAAGCAAGGGACTCCTTCAGAAGGATCCAAGGTTGGGCTTTCAGCTTTCAAGGGACTTTGAGTTTTCATTCTCAAGTGCTGGTCTTTTCCCTATCTTAGCCTCCTTTAAACTCTTGCTTGTGAAATCCTCCCACTGCAGCTGCCCAGTGAAATTCCTAGATACAGATTTTGCCTTAAGAAACCCTTGACCCTAACCACCTGGAGCAGTTTCTAGGTTCAAAATACTTGAGAATAGTTCCTACATACTGGAAAAATAATTTCATTTGTCTATAATTTGTGTCTGAGTGGCCATCCCCGGTGGGCTCCCAATAATAACTGCTCTTACAGGAAGCATGAGGAACAGAGACTCATGTTTGTGTGTAATCCAATTTCTGGACCTTAAGTGTTTTGATACTGGGTCTTGTTTGAAATTCCAACAATACTATTTACTAACAAAATTGTTTGTTTCAATCTTACTATGTGAGTACAATAAATATCTTCTTTAGGAACTTAGCAATTATGTTTTCTTGTACCTTCCAGGAGTTATGAGTCCCTTTAATCAATTCAAAACATATCCTGCCTGCCAGGCTATTTTGAGATTATGACTTCTATATCAGGTGCCACTGAAAATAAGGCAGGACAATATTAATGAATATTATTCAAGATTTCTTAGCCCCTGAAACACTGCTAAAGCTCTGCTTTACTTTTTCTAGTACATATTCATTTTTGTGTCTGCTGCCTATCCACAGAAATAATTCTATCAAGGTTCCCCTTAGGCTAATACTAAGGTCAGAAAATTTTACTGTCTTTTTATCATTCATGTCAAATTTTTCAGATATTTTCTTAGCTAAATACAAATACTGAATATATGAAACAAAAGGAATATGAAAAGCATCAAGAGAAAAAGGCCAAGTAACACAAAAAGACAGGTTTAGTAGAAACATACCTGCTATACAAATGATACTATACTCCAGACCCATAAAAACAGTTGACAACCAGGAATAGCAATTACAGGGTCTAACCTAGGTCCTCTGCAGATGTCATGGCTGAGTAGCTTGGTGTCCTTGTTGGAATTCTAACAGTGGGAATGCAGACTGTCCCTGATTCTGTTGACTCTTTGTGGGACAGTTTTTTTCCTACTGGGCTGCCCTGCCCAGCCTTGATTTGATAGTTTGTGCCCTGTGATCTTATTGTAGCTTGTACCATATTTGATTGATGTCCCTGAGAGGCTTGCTTTTTCCAAGGGAAGTCAGAAGGTAGGGAAACTTGGTGAAAAGGAAGCTTGTAGAGGAAGGAGAGACTGGGCAGAAGAAAGGGAGGGGAATCTATAGTCAGGGTATAATATAAGAGAAAAGAATATTTTGAAAGTATTTGAGGAGACATTACACAATCAGTATGATGACAGAAGTAATTAATATACATCTGTTGATCATATGTCTTGAATCTTAATGATGACAATTCCACAATAAAATGGCACAGACTAAAAGATTGGGTCAAATAATGGGATCCATCAATTTCTTCTTCAAAAAACCACACCTCCCCATTTATGAAGGATATCCCTTAACATAAAAGGATGGAAAAGGTGTTTCAATTGATAAAACAAAAGGAAAAGCAGGTATATTGATTCTAATAAATGGCAACATGTGCCTCAATGCAAACTTAATTAAAATATATAAAATGAATACTTATTATTAATGAAAGACAAAACACACACCAACAGACAGCAATCATATACCTATGTGGACTAAACAAAGAAGCATCCAATTTCATAAAATGAACAACATTATATCTAAAACTACAGATTCATCACAACATAATGAGAGTGGAGGATTCCAGAAACACATTCTCACTGATAGTCCTTTCAGAAAACAGAAACTTTAGACTAAAATGTCGTCATATATTCAGTGGAAATAACAGATATCTAAAGAACATTCGAACAACACACTAATGTATCCACTTTCTTCTCAGTAGTCCAGAAAACATTATCTAAAATATATCATAAGAAGGGAAACAAAACAAGGCAAAACAAATTTAAGAAAATTGAAGTAACATACTGTATCAAACACTAATGGAAAAACTGCATTTCCATCAGTAGAGGTAGAAAATACAGAATGTACACAAATTCCTGGTGATTAAACAACACACTACTGAATTAGACCTGTGACAAGTAAGAAATCATGAAGGCTTTTTTGGTTATTTATTTATTTATTTATTTATTTATTTATTTATTTATTTCCCCTCCCAGTCCACCCTCCAAATGTTCCACATCCCATATATCTTCCCGACCCCCTACTTGACAAGGTTGTCTCCATCCTCCACCCCAACCGCCACCCCACCAGACTTCTAAACTCCCTTGGTCCTCCAGTCTCTTGAGGGTTAGGTGCATCTTCTCTGAATAAACCAGGCCCAGAAGTCCTCTGCTATATATGTGTTGGGGGCATGATATCAGCTGATGTATGATGCCTGGTTGGTGGTTCAAAGTCTGGGGGATCTCGGGTTCCAGCTTAATTGAGTCTGCTGGTCCTCCTACAGGGTTGCCCTCCTCCTCAGCTTCTTCCAGCTTTTCCCTAATTCAACCACAGGATCAGCAGCTTCTTCCATTGATTGGGGGCAAATATCTGCATCTGACTCTTTCATCTGCTTGTTGGATCTTTCAGAGGGCAGTCATGATAGGTCCCTTTTTGTGAACACTCCATAGCCTCAGTAATAGTAACAGGCCTTGTTGCCTTCCCTTGAGCTGGATCACACTTTGGGTCTGTCGCTGGACCTTCTTTTCCTTAGACTCCTCTCCATTTTCATCCTTGCAGTTCTTTCAGACAGGAACAATTATGGGTTAGAGTTTTGACTGTGGGATGGCAGCCCCATCCTTCACTTAAAATTTAAAATTCCTAGTAATGAAAAAAGGAAAACTCAACATACAAAAATATATGAGTCACAACAAAAGAATGTTAAGTTTTATTACACCAAAAGAATACATCTAAAAAACAAAAATCTTAAATTAATAACCTTATGATATATA
Organism: Uromys caudimaculatus; assembly: GCA_028551405.1. NCBI lineage: Eukaryota > Metazoa > Chordata > Mammalia > Rodentia > Muridae > Uromys > Uromys caudimaculatus. The sequence goes on along the minus strand of JAPYYD010004179.1, from coordinate 1,981 downwards.
CAAAAAGCTTGGGAAAAATGGAACAACATGCCCCAAAAGGCCATAAGATGAGACATTTAAAATGACTGAAATTAGTGAAATAAAACCAGCAGTCTCAACTAATCAGGACCCCAAGATCCCCCAGACTTTGAGCCTCCAACCAGGCAGCATACACCAGCTGATATGAGGCCCCCAATACATATACAGAGGAGGACTGCCTGGTTTGGCTTCAGTGAGAGAAGATGCTCCTAATGCTTGAGCGACTTGAGACCCTAGGGTGTGAGGATATCTAGTGGTGTGGGGGTGAGGGGTGAGACATCCTCTTGGAGATGTGGTAGGGGGAAAGGGGAGTAGGTATGGGCTGAGGAACATTCAGAGAGTAGACCAGGAGGGAAATAATGAGAGGAATGTGAAAAAATTAAATAGTAATAATAATAATAATAATAATAATAATAATAATAATAATAATAGAAAAAATTTAGAAATTGTATATGTTTCTTTTTTTCTTGGATATTTTCTTTATTTACATTTCAAATGTTATCCTCTTTCTCAGTTTCCTCCCTCCTGGGAACCCCCTATACCATTCCCCTCCCCCTGCTTCTATGAGGTTGTTCTTCCACCCACCCACCCACCCACTCCTGCCTCCCCACCCTCAAATTCCCCGACACTGGGGCATCTATCAAGCCTTCCAATAACATTGTACAGCTCTGTCTTAGATATCATGAAATGTTTTAAATTTATTTGCCTCAAAATGTGCTTTCCCTCAATTTCTGAAGGTACTTTTGCAGGGTATAGCATTCTTTACCCATGGTTTATTGCTTCCATATTTTTTTTCCAACTCAATCAACTTAAATGTGTTTTATTTGCTTCCCACTAACAAATCTTTATTTCATTCATGAAAGCAGTAAATCATCCACATTCACCTTCCTTGCCCAGTAATTGAAAAGGAAAAACCCAAAAAGATTAGTAAAGAAAAAGGTAGGAGTTGACATCTCCTAAATTTTTAAAAAATATGTTTAAGGTTGAAAAATGTTTTAAGTTTGTAATTCCTAGTAGGAAAACATTATCTGAATGAACACTCTAATGGCAAACCACTGTAAAATGCCTCAGCCACATTTGATGCAGAGGGTAGGGATTATCTTCCAAGCGCCCCAGCTCTCCCGGTGAGGTCAGAGGTGCACTGGTTTGTATTACTGCAACATCCAGTAAGTGAGCTAAGCTGTTCTTCATTCAGCAAGGGCTTTGACATTATGATTGACCTCCAAACCTGGCTGACAATTTATTGGTGAGATTCATAACCTTTGGGTTGCTTTGCTATTTTGACATATTTTATGGGTTCTGGGCCACATCCTGGAAAGCCACCATGACTTCTGGATCCTGCATGGCTTCAAGAACCTCTGGATCACTGAGGATTTCATTGAGTTCAGGCATTTCTGCCATTCCTGCCATTCCTGGCATGGCCCCTCCCATTCCAGGCATTTCGCCAGGAAAATTACCAGGCATTCCTCCAGGAAAATCACCTGGAAAAGAGCCATACTGGGATCCGGATTGTCTACTGGCTTCTTCTTCCCTTTGGGCTTTTTCATGCTCTTTTTGAGCTTTCTTCTGAAAGACCCGAGCCCATTATAGGGAAGTTAGACCCCCCCCCCCCTTAGCAAAATTAAAGTCAGAGATAATATAGCCATATTCTACCACCTAATGGCTAACACACATCCTTTGTCCCAGGAAATAGCTAACAGCAGGGTTGTTATCGCAACCATCCATATCTTCGTCCCAGGAAATAGCTAACAGCAGGGTTGTTATCACAACCATCCATATCCTTTGTCCCAGGCAATTAGCTAACAGCAGGACTGTTATCGCAACCATCCACATCTTTTGTCGCAGGAAATAGCTAACAGCAGGATTGTTTTTTTTTTTTTTTAAATTTTTTTTTATTTTTGATGCTTTATTTACATTTCCAATGTTTCCCCTTTTCAGGGTCTCCTCTTTGAAAACCCCCTAT
>JAPYYD010004178.1:0-13360 GCA_028551405.1 Uromys caudimaculatus | reverse complement strand
CTGGGATGAAGCCTAATTGATCATGATGAATGATCGTTTTGATGTGTTCTTGGATTCGGTTTGCGAGAATTTTATTGAGTAATTTTGCATCAATATTCATAAGGGAAATTGGTCTGAAGTTTTCTTTCTTTGTTGGGTCTTTGTGAGGTTTTGGTATCAGTGTGATTGTGGCCTCATAGAAGGAGTTGGGTAGTGTTCCTTCTGTTTCTATTTTGTGGAATAGATTGGAGAGTATTGGTATTAGGTCTTCTTTGAAGGTCTGATAGAATGCTGCAGTGAACCCATCTGCACCCGGGCTTTTTTTTGGTTGGGAGACTTTTAATGACTGCCTCTATTTCTTTAGGCATTATGGGTCTGTTTAGATGGTTTATCTGTTCCTGACTTAACTTTGAAATTTGATATCTGTCTAGAAAATTGTCCATTTCCTCGAAATTTTGCAGTTTTGTTGAGTATAGGCCTTTGTAGTAGGATCTGATGATTTTTTGAATTTCCTCATAATCTGTTGCTATGTCTCCCTTTTCATTTCTAATTTTGTTAATTTGGTTTCTGTCTCTGTGCCCTCTGGTTAGTGTGACTAAGGGTTTATCTATCTTGTTGATTTTCTCAAAGAACCAACTCCTGGTTGGACATCCCTCATTCCACTACCCTTCCCCCTGCCTCTATGAGGGTGCTCCCCAACCCACCCACCCTTGTTTTCCCTCCCTATCATTCCCCTACACTGGGGCATCTAGCACCCTCAAGCCCAAAGCCCTCTCTTCCCACTGATGGACAAGAAGACCCTCCCCTGCCACATATGTAGCTAGCACTATGGATCCTTCCAGGTATATTCTTTGGTTGGTGGTCCCATCTCCATGAGCTCCAGGAGGTCTGTTCAGTTGGTACTGTTGCTCCCTCCATGGTTAAATCAGATATTTGGTTTGTTGACATCTAGTTTCTTGAGTAAGTATTTGGATTTCATCCTTCTGTCACATTTGAAATTAGATGAGAATATTTTACCATTGTCAGGTTACTGTTTTGTCCTATTAATGGTGTTCTTTGCCTTGGAGAACATTCTTTGTTTCAATAAGCTCCATTTATTGATAATGGCTCTTAGCACATCTGCTATTTGTATTTCATTTGTGATTTTGTCTCCTGTGCCAAGGAGTTCTAAGATATTCCTTGCACTTTGTCCTTTAGTCTAACGATATCTAGATTAATATTGAGATTTGTGATCCAATTGATCATAAGTATTGTTCATGGGAAAAGATATGGATCTATTTGCATTCTTCTATATATAAACATTTAGTTAAACCAGCACCATTTCTTGATGCTTTTGTTCTTTCATTTTGTACTTCTGACTGCTTTATCAAAAACCAGTTGCACACAGATAGGTGGGTTTGTGTATGGAATTTTTATTTGATTCTGTTTATTAACCTTTTCTGTTTTATTCCATTACACCTAAGTTTTTATTACTATAACTCTGCATTATGCTTTGAAATAATGAATGCTGATATCTCTAAATGTCCCTTTACTATAGCGGACAGTTTTAGCTGTCCAGGATTTTACAAATATTCTATGTAAAGTTGAGTGTTGTACTTGTTTCTTTTTGAATATTTTCTTTGTTTCATTTCTAATGTTATCCTCTTTCCCAGTTCTCCCCACTCCCAGAAACACCCTAAACCATCCCCCACCCACTCCTGCCTCCCACCCTCGAATTCCCCTACATTGGGGCATTGAGCCTTCACAGGACCAATTGCCTCTTCACTCACTAATGCTGGACAAATCCATCCTCCACAACTTATGTGGATGGAGCCATGGGTTCCTCCATGTGAACTCCTTGGTTGGTGGTTTAGTCCCTGGGAACTCTATGGTATCTGATTGATTGATATTGTTGTTCTTCCTATGGGACACAAACCCATCACCTCCTACAGGCCTTTCTCTAACTCCTCCAGTGGACATCCTATGCTCAGTCTAATGGTTGGTTTCAAGCATCCACCTCTGTATTTTTCAGGCTCTGACAGATACTCTCAGGAGACAACAGTATCAGGCTCCTTTCAGCAAGTACTTCTTGACATTCACGAGAGTTTCTGGGTTTGGTGACTGTATACAGGATAGATTTACCAGGTGGGGCAGTCATTGGATCACCTTTCCTTCTGTCTCTGCTTTACTTTGTCTCAGTATTTTCTCCCATGGTTATATTGTTCCCCTTTCTAAGAAGGACCGAAGCAACATCACTTTGGTCTTCCTTCTTCTTGAGTTTCATTTGGTCTGTGAATTGTATCTTGTGTATTCCAAGCTTTTGGCTAATATCCATTTATTAGTGAGTGCATACCATGTCTGCTCTTTTGTTATTGGGTTACGTCACTCAGGATAATATTTTCTACTTCCATCCATTTGCTTAAGAATTTCATGAAGTCATTGTTTTCAATAGCGGAGTAGTACTCCATTGTTTAAATGTACCACATTTTCTGTATCCATTCCTCTGTTGAAGGACATCTGGGTTTTTTCCAGCTTCTAGCTATTATAAATAAGGATGCTATGAATATAGTGGAGCATGTATCTATTGCGGAAGATATTAAAAATAAGGAATATATAACATGTCCCTGCGCAATTACCCAGTTCACTCAGCCATGGTGAGTTGGCCAGCCTTGTACTGGTGAGCAATGGCCGAGCTGCTTTTATCTCATGGAGTTCTGAGCTCCATGATCTGTCCACCCAGCTCACTAGGTTCCCACTGGCAGGTCACTACCACACCAGCCTCATGCTTCAATATCAACCACGACCTCTGTGGTGCACATCAGGCAAACCAACACTTTGCCACTTTACCTTTCTCTCTGGAACCCAGATGAGCTGCCACAAGAGGGAAAACACAACACAAAGTTATCTCAGAAACAATAGTAACACAGTCTCTGGGAGCAACAACTAAAAACTAGTATTGTGAGTCTTAACAAAATTTGATTCCTCTGGTGGTGAAGCCTTGTGGATCCACCATGACACCAGGAGACTCTAGTAGCTACGTATTACCTACATGTTGTCCCTGTTCCAAAAGGACCCCTCTCTCTCCTCCTATTCTCTTTGCCTCTCAGACTCAGAAGTCTCTCATCCTCACCCAGTGATTGGCTCCTTTATCCATTAGGAGATTGGTTCACAAGAAGTCACATGAATATGTAACTCACTCTTTGCCTGAAGCCCCTCCCATGAGGGCAGAATTAGCAGAAAACAAACAACACCAAGGCTTTCCACAACATGTGTCCTTGTTATATATTGGAGAACCTTTTAAGTATATGCCCAGCAGTGATATAGCTGGGTCCTCAAGTAATACTATGTCCAATTTTCTGAGGAACCACCAGACTGATTTCTAGAGTAGTTGCACGCACTTGCAATTACACCAACAATGGAGGAGTGTTCCTCTTTCTCCACATCCTCACCAGCATCTGCTCTCACCTGAGTTTTTGGTCTTAGACGTTCTGACTGGTGTGAGATTGAATCTCCAGGTTTTTTTTATTTGAATTTTCCAGATGACTAAAGATATTGAATATTTCTTTAGATGCTTCTCAGACATTTGAGAGGAATATCAATTGTTGTTCTTTCAAGGTCTGTAAAGAACTGTATTGGACTTTGTTGTGTGTTACATTGACTGTGAAGATTGCTTTTGGTAGGATGATCATGTCTATTATATTAACCACACCAATGCAGGCACATGGCACATATTTTCAATTTTTGATATGTTCTTAATTTTTTAATCAGAGACTTGAAGTTTATATCATATAGGCATTTCACTTGCTTTGCTAGAGTTAAAACTATGTTCTAATTTTCAAATTGAGTGTTTTAATCGACTATAAGTAAACTTGTCTTCATGATGACGGAGAGGACCTTCAAATTTTGTCATTTATGTTTCTGTAGCTTTTCCAGGAAAAGTACATAGATTTTAAGAACTAACACCAGTAATTTGCTTCAGATTTTGTGTCTTTAAACTTAAGAACTAACTAACAGAGGAGATGGTTTTTTAGCTTTCAAAGGGATAACTGAGAAAAATGCATACTCCATAGAGTCAAGAATTACAGTTCTCTGTAGTGTCCCTCAGGTTCTGTACAACTACTTTACTTTGATGTTTTTCTTTCACTGACCCATGGAAACAAATATTTATCAATGTTATTGGTGACATTGACATAAAGATTCTAGAGGACAGAAGGACATTGTACTCACAGAGAAGCACTAAGAGAGCCAGAAATATTAGTCACAAAGGGATGTCTCCTCAAGGAAGGAGATAAAATTAAACACCTGCACTCCGTCCAGAAATCTGAGAGAGAGAGTGGATGTACTTAACAACCTCTGGATCATTTTGCTATCTGTAGCACAGAATTCACCCTAATTACCCAGAATGACTATCCTTAGAATATTAGCTATCCTTAGGGGCAGTGTCACCTATAATTATGGCCTGCTGTTCTATATGCTATTGATAAGAGAGCACACTAGACTCTAAACTTTAGCAAAAGAACCCACCCTCATTGGTTAAGAAGTTCATAAAATAGTCTCTATATAGCCAAACCTTAAGCTTTATTGGGCAATAGGATTTGGAATGATTATGCAAATGATTGTTGCCTGGAGAACCTTTTCAATCTTTTATTGTGTTGAAGTATACCTATAATAAACTGCCTGAGCTTACACTCCCCATAGTCTGATCCAGGTGGACAAAGTCAATCTGAACCATGTTAACATTCTCATCTCTTCTAATGCTGTTTCCTGCTAGGACAACTGCAGGGACATCGTCAAGAAATAAAAAGTATCCTAGAAGAAATTGCTCTGTGCACTTAGAGATTGATAATGGAAAAGTTCATTACTCAAAATACACACACACATACACAGAGAAAGAAAGAGAGAAAAATGACAGAGATAGAGAAAGAGAAAGAGAGAGTAAGAGAGAGAGAGAGAGAGAGAGAGAGAGAGAGAGAGAATAAAACCCACACATTTTATTTATGTATTTCACTACACCTTAGAATTATGAATTTTCCGTACTTTATCCTTATATTTTTCAGACCTGACTTCTGATTTACTTTGAACAATTTAAAAGGACATGAGACCAAAATAATGGGCACTTGTGCATGTGGGATATTTACACAGAAAAGATGTTTTTAAAATTAATTATATGTTATTTTTTTAAAGATCATTTTCTATTTTTTCTTGAAAATACATTTCTTTTTGCAATATATTCTAATTACTGATTTCCCTTCCCCAGGATCTCCCCAATCTTCTCCCAGCTTGATTCTGTTTCTTTATCTAATTAGAAAACAAACAGAACCTAAACATAATGAAAAAGAAAAACAAACTGAAATGAAGGAAATGAAACAAAAGGGAATAGGACAAAACAAACAAACAAAAGGTAAGTCACCAAAAACAAAGCACAAGAAACACGTGTGAATGCAAAGATACATGTTCACAAATGCTCTATAAAACAAAGCTGTGCAGCAGGTACGCAAGGGACTATGAGAGTTGATGCTCTATCAGCATAGGTCCATGTTCTAAAAGGCTAGTGACTGTAAGGATGACTCCTGAGACTGTGAAGGATGTAAATATGGTATTAAACACTTAGGTATCATCTCAGAACCTACCTCAGTTAACAAATACATATGTTGTGTTTGTAAATGAATTTCATGTAAAGTGATTTAATAAAATTTTCAACAACCTACAGGAATTAAATTTACATGACTTTGCATTTGGATACAAATATTTCTCAATCATATGAGACTGGAATTTCTGTTGGAAAACAAAGCCAGTTTAACAACACACCTGAGATAACGTATAACTTAAGACTGTAAAGACTCATTTATTTAGAGATTATAGATCAAATTCATATTATATTTTATACCCAACAATTCTTTTGAAAAAAATCTGTTCTCTCAGGATCCAGTGATATTTTTACTATGATTCACCATATGTTTCCCTTTTATTATTTTATTGAATAAGAAACATGTCAGTGGAGGTGGTCACTGGTGAAGAGAATGAGAAGGTATGGTATACTGTAGGTTTCTCCTAAATCAGCATCACTTTATTCCTAGATGTCCTTTTAGAAAGATGACAACAGCACTATAATATCGTGAGGAGGAGACAATAGATGGACATGCAAAAACACCTGCTTCTGAGCAAAACTAAAGGTTAGTCTTTGCTGTCGTCTCAGTTCCAGGGCAGGTATCAGCTCCTCCGGGGTTTCTGACACACTAAGGATGTAGTTACAACACTGTGTGTTGCACAGTAATAGACTGCATCGTCCTCAGATGTCAGACTTCTGAGCTCCATGTAGGCTGTGCTGGAGGATGTGTCTGCAGTCAGTGTGGCCTTGCCCTTGAACTTCTCATTGTACTTAGTTTCACCATCTGCAGGATCAATCCATCCAATCCATTCTAGGCCCTGTCCAGTCCTCTGCTTTACCCAGTTCATCCAGGAGCTAGAGAAGCTGAATCCAGAAGCCTTGCAGGACTGCTTCACTGAAGCCCCAGGCCTCACCAGCTCAGCCCCAGACTACTGCAGCTGGACCTGGGAGTGGACACCTGTGGACAGAAAGGCAGAGAGGATGTCATTGTCATCTCAATCCCTATCTCCTCTTCAGATTTGGAAATGGTGAACCCCTTACCTGCAGTGACAGACAGGAGGAAGAGACAGATCCAGCTCCATTCCATGGTTAGAGTCAATGTGTTTATGGACTGTGCAGAGGACACTGATTATAGGTTGTTTTCAGGGTGTGGCCATCCCTATATATACTGCCCTAGACTTAGGTAATTTGCATAACCATGGGTAGGGTACTTCTTACATAGGAACCTAGTCCATCTGGAGATGAACTGGATGGGAAGGGCTAAAAAGGCACATGGGTCAGGCAGCAGTATGCTCAGGTCCAAGTCCTAATCCTCTCTGAGAAAATGTATCCCCCATACTTTGCCTGAGCTCTGGGCTGATGCTGTAGATGTAACTTCAGGAAAGAAGCTCTCAAAAGATTTTTGTTCTGTGGTTGTTGCTCCACTTTGGGACAATTTTGACACATTGATTTACAGAGAGTGAATTATGATGATGATGATGATGATTATGATAACGATGATGTTGATGTTTATGGAATATTTCAAAAACATCTAATTTTAGACAGTTCTTTCACATATATGCAATTAATATTTGCCTTTATAACAGGTTATATAATTCAAAGCTCACTAAATCATCAAAAGAAAAATGAGCTTTAATAGTATTTACATATCAATGATTATTGCAGTACTATCAAGAATAACTAAATAATAGAAATTAGCTAAATATATCAACAGTCGTTTTGGCCAGAAATGAGTAATAAATTTGTATTGCTTGTGAAAACATGGATGTAATTAGAGATAATTTTATTAAATAGGACAATCTCAAAATCACAGATATTAACTGAGTCTTTCATTAGTAGTTCTTTATGTATGAAATACTTGATGATGTATTTGTAAAATTGTCTAGTAGAATAATGGAAAAATCAGAGGAACAAGAGGAAGACAGGTGGAAGATACAGGAGAAATATTCACAGTGTACAATATATACTTGCGTGATATTTCTGTAAACATGTAAATTGTTACTTTTGTATTTTATAAATGTCTTTATTCATTGACATTTTCAATCATGCATGACATTTGCTATGATGTCCCACTACTCTCAGGACTCTCACCTCTATCTGCACCCACTAGGTCCCTCCGGTTCCCTTTGGACCTTCCAATATTTCCCTTGCCTAACATCCTACCCCTTCTGCTTCATTAACTAATAACACAGTGAGTTTAATTAGTGCTACCTATATACACATAGATAGGGTCTGTAAAGACTGAGTCTCCAGAAATTATCCCCCAAAAAAGGTGAATATATTTTGGCTATCAGTCAACAAATGTCAAAAGACATTCAGCTTGTTGTGTGCCCTCAGAGTTCCTCCCCATCCATGATGTAATGTTTTTTGCTTTTTAGATTACATTTTGTGGTGATGACAGGGTACACATTCACCAAGGTGTATGTATTAACCTCAGAGGACTACTTATATAATTTAATTCTAAGGCATTTACCTGTTATTGCCAACTTTGCCGGAAGACGTGTTCACTTGCTTAGTCATTTCTAGGTCTCTCATGTGGTAATTTTTACTTGTTTGATGTATGTATGTCAGCGGCTGGTGAATATAGCTGACAGTTCATGTGTACATGAGGAAGAAGTAATTCTTGGAGATAAAATTTCACATTCTTTAACCAAATTATATGTATCTGACATCCTTTCTCTTCCCTATATTATGATGGCCCTTGATTTTTGGGTGAGAGGTTGATATCATTGAATCATCTGTGGCTGAGTACTCTGTCAATCATTCTCAGCCTTCTGACCAATCATGAACTTCTGCATCAGTTTTTAGACACTGCACATATGAGCCTCTGTGATCAAGGCTCAGAGCGTATAAGCATAAATATTTATAAGGCATTTGACAGCATGACCATTAGCAATACAACTAAGATCTATTAGGGACTATTTCATCTCTAAATCACTCTTACCCGGGATAAAATCTTTTATATTAAAATTTCATATAAAACACATAAATAAAAAATAACATTTACTCAAATGACTCTATGTCTTATTATAGAGATGATCATGGATCCACAGAATGTTATTCATGCTCTATTCACAGCAACTGGAGGTATGAATCATCCCAGATTTCCAACAAAGCATAAAAAATGAGGAAATGGAACAAGTAGAAAAAGGAATAATACTCAGTAGTAGAACATGAATTATGTAATCTATAAGTGTCTCCATGGAACTGGAAAAAATACTGAAAATATCACCCAAGTCCATAAGGCAAGTGCTTTATATTCTCACTCAGATGTGTTACAGGTTTGCATTTTTTTTTTGGTGTATTTAATTGTACAAGCCAAGAGACAAGAATTGGGACATTAGAGTACAAGGAATTTACAAATCTAGTATAGTAAAATAGATACAAAAAAGACACTAAAATGTTTTAAAATTGAGCAGATTATAAGAGCCATAGGATCTGAATAACTCCAAGGATAGAGTGTCCCCAAGACAAAATTGGACTGTTGCACATATGAATTCACAAAGTCTGTAGTTACAGGTACAGAGACTGAACCAAGACATTGCAGATAATATCTCAAATTTGGGAGAACAAAATGGACCCAGACTCTTACCCCTAACCAAGAATTTCTGCAATTCATACTCATATGAAAAGGAAAAACTAGTCTTCTTCAATGGAGTCTCACAGGGCACGTTAGCACAATTCATCATGGAAGACATGCTTAGTAGTTGATAGAAAATAAAATTATGACCTTAATGTTATCTCTGCAGACATATTTTTCTAATATGACCTTGATTAGTTCACTTTGAGTCACATACCTTTGGACTATATATTAGGGCTACAAAGTTGTGGTTTTATTGGTTTATGTGGTTGGGCATGTCCAAGTGTATCTTGTTTTTGTTTGTTTGTTTGTTTTGTTTCGGTTTTTTTTGTTTTGCTTTGTTTGTTTTTATTCTACTTTAAATGTGTTTTTGTTGTTGTTTTCAGAAAAAAAAAGAGTACATAGATGGGTGAGTTGGAAGGTAGAAAGGGTCTGGAATAAGTTGACAGTGGGTGAATCTATTATTAGAATACATTGTACAACTTTTATTCAAAAATTATAAAAAACAAATAAAAACAAGTAAAATATATATTCAGAAGTGTTTAAGATTTTTTATAGTGTTTGAGAATAAAGACATCACACATCAATCACAACAGGACAGAACAGTTAATACACTTAAGAAAGGAAACCACAGAGGATACAGACTCTCCTCCAGACACAACTCATCTCTCTGTGGAGATTATTGGCCTCATTGTGACCCCTGCTGGTCATGAGCTCCACTGAATGTAGATCTGGAATGGCTTACAATGAAGTTGCACAGTCTGTCTTAAGTAATAACTTAACCCTGTAAGTTCAGTGTTCACAGAGATCAACTGAAGGAAAAAATGGTTCTAGATTACCTGGGGATAATGATTTATGCAAAAGCAATTTTAATGTTTGCCAGTATTACTATATTATACCTCTCAAATCCAGGTTTAACCTTGGTGGCAATTGTTTCCAGCTCCTGCAGTTCCCATTTCTAAAAAGGTAATGACAGTGCAGACTACACCTGAGGCAGAGTACCTATGTTCAGAGGGTGAATCATTCACCCTACATTGTTTAAAAATCAAAGTAAAAACACTTACACAGTAATTGTGCATAGGACTGAGGCTGCTGATATAACTTCCTAAAATGTTGAAGCAACTCAGGACCTAGCTGACTCTTAGAAGGTTTGAACTTAGTGCTGTAATAGGCCTGTATTAACAATAATGGAAAATTGCTGAAAATTCTGCTTAGACAAAATGAAAAGGACTAACTAGGTGAAAGCTCTGAATCTTAGAGATCTTCAATGAGAATCAAAAAAGAACTGCATGAGACTCTCAGACACTGAGTCACCAATCAAAGGGGATTCATGAGCTGGACTAAGGCACCCAGCACATACAGAGCAGATGTGCAGCTCAGTCTTCATATAGCTCCCCCAACACCTGGAGTGGATTCTGTCCATAAGATACTGCCTGTCTTTGGAATCTTTTCTCCTACCTTGACTGTATTATCTGGCCTCAGTGGATACCTCTAACTCTGTAGAAACTTGATGCATCAGAGTTGGGAGATATCCAATAGTGCCCTCACCATCACAGAGGAGAAGAGAGTGGAATGGTAGTATGGAGTGTGTTTAGAGAGGACCAGTAGAAGGTAGCAGCACTTGGAGTATAAAATGAATCATTCAATCAATCAATCAATAAATGAAACAAAATTCCCTTTGTATCTCCTAATTAACATGCCTAAGTAAATATAACCACTTCATCCTAATACTGGATGCTCCCTTTTACCTTCATAAACACCCATTTTCCTATGTGCTACATCTCTCCTTCCTATCCAGAGCAAGGTCTTCCTTTGTCCCACACCAGGACAAATCCCCCCACTCCCTTGTTCCTTTATCCTTCTCACTCATCCTTTATCTCCAATTTTTGTGACTTATTCTCTGACCTCTTTCCCTCTGAGGTAACCAAGACTTCTTTGCCTTGAGAATGTGGACTTAGTTGTCCTGGTACCGTACAGGCATGGCTTTACCATCAGCAGTGTTGTCTTGAAGCTGTCAGAGCAAATTTCTTAGAATATTGAAGTGGTGAGGAATTTCAGATACATATGGTTGCTGTCCGTTCAAGTCATATCAGAAATCATGGCAGTCATCCCAATCCCTCCACTGGAAGTCTTGTCTGGTTCAGGCTCCTTATTCACAGTTACTTAGAGGATTAAATAGTTTCACATTTGTAGACAACTGGGCATTTCCATTCCACTAGATTTCTACCTTACACTGGAAATGCCTCCCAATTCCAGCTTATTCTCCCAGTACTGTTCCCTCCATCTTCTGAACCACCTGATCCCTTCTGTTCCCATCTACACCACTATTATTAATCCCATTTCCCCTTCCCTGAGAGATACATGTGTAGCCATGATGTCCTCTTTGTTTTTTACCCTCTCTGGATCCATGCATTTCTAGCATGATTATTCTTTACATTACAGCTAATATCCACTTATAATTCAGTACACATCTTGTTTGTCATTATGCTTCTTTGTTACTTAATTCAGAATGATCGTTTATAGTTTCATCTATTTGCCTGCAAATTTCACAAAGTTGTTCATTTAACAGCTGTGCAATATTCCATTTAATATAGGTAAACATTGCTTTTTATCCATTATTTGGTATGGGGACATGTAGAATATTTGCAGTTTCTGGCTCTTACAAATAAAACCTACTTTAATAATAGTTGAGCAAGTGTTCTTGTAGTAAGATGGAGTGTCCTTTAGGTATATGCCCAGGAGTCAGTATAGCTGGGTCTTGAGGTAGATCGATTCCAAATTTTCTGAAAAAAAAAATCATGTTGCTTTACAAAATGGACTTTGTACTCTCAGTCACAATGGAGGAGTGCTCCCTTGCTCTATATCTTTGCCATCATGAATGTCACTTGTGGGTTTAATCTTAGTCATCATGACAGATGTAAGAAGGTCTCTCAGAGTTTTTTTGATTTGGATTCCCCTAATGTCTACGGATGTTAAAAATCTCTTGAGTTTAAATATCTCTGACACTTGAGATTCCTTGTTGAGCAGTCTTTTTAGATCTATGCCCTGTTTTAGTTGAATTATTTAATTTGTTAATGCATAGTTTCTTTTGTTCCTTATGTATTCTGGAAATCAGGACTGTCACATGCACAATTGATGAAATTCTTTTCCCTTTCTGTAGATTTTTGTTTTGTCCTTTTGATAGTTTTTACTATGTTAATCCTACAAATCCATAAGCATGGAAGATCTTTCTATTTTCTGATGTCTTCTTCAATGTCTTTCTTCAAAGACTTGAAGTGTCATACAAGTCTTCCAGTTGCTTCGTTAGAGTTACTACATGTTCTAATATTTCAGTCCAGGAATTCACTCTACTACAAGATATATTGTCTTCATGGTTACAGTGCGGGCCTCGAAATTATGTCATTTCTTTTTCTGAAGATGGTACAGGAGAGTGACCCAGATATTAGCAACTAATTATAGTGAGTAGTCTCAAATCTTGTGTCCATCACAACAAGGATTACTTGACATAGGAGATGGTTTCCTAGGTTTATTATGTGGAGAAGAACAAATACTGGGTAGATTCAGAAAACAGCTCTCTCAGTGCCTGCCCCTCAGGCTCTCCACAACTAAATTATTTAGAAGTTTTTCTTTCACTGTCCCATGGCAACACATATTTAGAAAAATTACTGATGGCATTGACATTGAAAGTGTAGAGGGCATGAGGGCCTTGTACTCACAAAGAAGTACTGAAAGAATCGGGAATTATATTCATGCAGCAATGTCTCCTCAATGCAGAAGATAAAATCAAATCCATGAACTCCATACAAAAAGCTGAGAGGGGAGTTTCTAAAAAACCTGGCGACCCTTTTGCTATCTGTAAAGACAGACCTCCCCCTAAATTCCCAAAATGATTATTTCAGTCTACCTCCTCCCTAGACAATTACCTATCTGTAAGGGACATGTCACATTCACTTTATGTCCTCTAACCTCTGGACTGTTGGTTACACTCTGGGCCTTTTAGTTGTAGAATCCATCCTCATGGTCACAAGAATGTCATAAAACATTTTCTATGTAGTCATACCTTATGCTTCACTATGAGAATGGAATTGGAATTATTGTGAAAAGTAGAATTGCCTAGAGAAACTCTTTCAAGTTCTATTGTCTTTAAACACACCTAAAATACCTTTTCTTAGATTCCCCAAGTCAGAGACAGGTTGAAAAAGTCAATCTGATCC
>JAPYYD010004177.1:0-13361 GCA_028551405.1 Uromys caudimaculatus | reverse complement strand
ATTCTCAACAATAAAAGGACTTCTGGGGGAATCAGCATCCCTGACCTCAAGCTGTACTACTGAGCAGTAGTGATAAAAACTGAATGGTATTGGTACAGTGACAGGCGGGTAGATCAATGGAATAGAATTGAAGACCCAAAAATGAACCCACACACTTATGGTCACTTGATCTTTGACAATGGAGCTAAAACCATCCAGTGGAAAAAAGACAGCAGTTTCAACAAATGGTGCTGGTTCAACTGGCGGTCTACATGTAGAAGAATGCAAATTGATCCATTCCTATCTCCCTGTATAAAGCCCAAGTCCAAGTGGATCAAGGACCTCCACATAAAACCAGATATTTTGAATCTAATAGAAGAGAAAGTGGGGAAAAGTCTCAAACACATGGGCACAGGGGAAAAGTTCCTGAACAGAACACCAATGGCTTATGCTCTAAGATCAAGATTAGACAAATGGGACCTCACGAAATTACAAAGCTTCTGTTAGGCAAAAGACACTGTCAATAGGACAGAAAGGCAACCAACAGATTGGGAAAAGATCTTTACCAATCCTACATCCAATAGAGGGCCAATATCCAATATATGCAGAGACATCAAGAAGTTAGACTCCAGAGTTCCAAATAACCCTATCAAAAAATGGGGAACAGAGCTAAACAGAGAATTCTCAACTGAGAAAACTTGTAGGGCTGAGAACACCTAAAGAAATGTTCAACATCCTTAGTCATCAGGGAAATGCAAATCAAAACAACCCTGAGATTCCACCTCACACCAGCCAGAATGGCTAAGATCAAAAACTCAGGTAACAACAGATGCTGGCGAGAATGTGGAGAAAGAGGAACACTCCTCCATTGCTGGTCGCATTACAAGCTGATACAACCTCTCTGGAAATCAGTTTGGTGGACCCTCAGAAAAATGAACATAATACTACCTGAGGACCCACTTATTCCCCTCCTGGGCATATATCCAGAAGATGCTCCAACATGTAGTAAAGACACATGCTCCACTATGTTCATAGCAGCCATATTTATAATAGTCATTAGCTGGAAACAACCCAGATGTCCCTCAGCAGAGGAATGGATACAGAAAATGTGGTACATTTACACAATGGAATACTACTCAGCTAATAAAAAACAATGACTTCATGAAATTCGCAGCCAAATGGATGGAACTTGTAAATATCATCCTGAGCGAGGTAACTCAGTCACAAAAGAATGGACACGGTATGTACTCACTGATAAGTGGTTATTAGCCCAAAAGTTCGGAATACCCAAGATTGACTTCACAGAAACCATTGGGCTGTGTGTGAGGTCCCAGATGGAGGAGTTAGAGAAGGGACTGAAGGAGATGAGGGAGTTTGCAGCCCCTGGGGAGGGAGCAACAGTGTCAACTGGCCTGACCTCCTGATGCTACTGGAGACTGGATCACCAACCAAAGAATACACATGGAGGGACTCATGATGCTGGCCATATATGTGGCAGAGGAGGGTCTTGTTAGCCATCAGGGGGAGGAGAGGCCCTTGGGCCTGAGGGTGTTAGATGCTTCAGTATAGGGGAATGCCAAGGAGGGAAGATGAGAGTGAGTGTGTGGGCGGGTGGGGGAATACACTCATAGAGGCAGGGGGAGCGGGGAGGAGATAGGGGGGTTCTAAAGGGGAGACCTGGAAAGGGGGAAACATTTGAAGTGTAAATAAAGTATCAAAAAAAAAAAAAAAAAGAATCAACAAAGAAAGAGAATTAGAGACAAAAATTCTCAATAAAATAAACTTGCAAACTGAATGCAAGAACATATAAAAAAGATCATCCCCTATGATCATGGAGTTTTATACCAGAGGTTCGGAGGTAGTTCAATATATGAAACCAATAAATGTAATTCATTATACAAACAGTATGAAAGACAAAACCCACATGATCAGCTCGTTACATGCAGGAAAGATCTTTGACAAAATCCACCACTCCTTCATAATAAAGGCCTTGGAGATATTACAGATGCAAAGGTCATACCTCAACACAATAATGACAATTTACAGCAAGCCATAGCCAACATCAACTTAAGTGGAGAGAAATTCTCTCTCAAAGCAATTCTACTAATATTAGGAACAAAACAAGGTTGTCCACTCTCTCCATTCCTATTCAATATAATACTGGAAGTCTTATCTAGAGCAATAAGACAGCTGAATGAGATCAAGGGAATACAATTTGGAAGGGAAGAAGTCAAAATATGTTTATTTGCATATGATATGATAGAATATAAAATTGACCCTAAAAGTTCCACCTGGGAACTCCTACAGCTGATAAATACTTTCAGAAAAGTAGCTGAATATAAAATTAACTCACAAAAATCAATGACCTACTTATATATAAATGATTATACATATATATAATATTCATTGATATATATATGTGTATATATATACACACACACATATATATATATTCCTTGACTGAGAAGGAATTAAAGGAAACAATACCTTTCATAGTACCCTCCAAATGTATAGAATCTGTAGAACATCTTGAGGTAACTCTAACTAAGCAAGTAAAAGACTTGATGGTGGTGTTTCGTATTCATGCCTTCAGTTTACAAGGGTCGATATGTGATTTAAACTGTAGTAGTAATTCTTTTATGAACTTAAGTGTCCTTGTGCACTGAAGTTAAAATACAAAATAAACTCACAAAAATCAGTAACTTTCCTAAAAAAAAAAAAAAAAAAGGATACACAGGTTTTTGCCATTGGTTTTGGTTGTCCTCCACACTGAATTGTAAGACATTATTGTTGAAGACACTAACACACTTTGCTTACAGGACAAGAGAAATCAGTCTGGAACTAACGGGAAATTTCTCCCTTCAGACTTGCTTACACAGAAGTGTATACTAGGGGGTGGGGCCCTAGTTGTCTTACCTAGTGCTTACCCCTGCATGATACAATACCACCTTACTAGGTAAGATGTAGTCACTGGTACAATAGTGGCATAATTATTATGGCAGCAATCTACCACTTTCTCAACATATTTGAGACCTGCTTCATTGGAGGAAATTTGCACCTGGTACTATTAACCTAGTCAAAAGTTCATGAATGGGAAGTCAGAGGCCCTGGGGAGGAACACATTGTTGTTTTGCTAAATGGACATTCAAATTGCCTTTAAGTATTTATACTTATACTCATAGATCTGTGCTATTCTCAACCTTCGTCAGAGATTTTTTTTTTTTCAGAGTTGACAGTGATTAATGTAGAAACCCAAAACTGATCCTTTATTAACCTCCTCCTTCTACATCTCTATGAACACCTTGGAAGAAGGTGATGGAAACTTTAAAAGATGGGGATGAGAAGTGGAGTTCCGTGAAACGCTGTCTTCTGGACATAACACACTCGTAGCACTCGCAAACTCAAAAGACTTGGACAAGATGAAGTTAGTCAAACTTTCAGCACGGAAGGGGAAGGGGATCCCGATGGCAGCTCTGGATAGGAGAGTCAGTCTTCTTTGTAGATATGGTCTTTGGTATGTTGTCCATACCCATGTACATATAGGCATCACTGGATGGACTCAGTAAGTTATAAAATAAAAGAGGCCTAAATTTAGGAGACATGTATTGGGAAGAGTCTAGAGGAAGTTGGAGGAGGGAAATAGAATTGAAATATATTGTATACATGTATGACATTTCAAAGAATAAGAAAGAGCATAGCCTTAGATCTAGATTATGGTAAAAATTTTTAAAAAGCTACTTATGGACTGCCTTCAAAGTCTGTAACAAAGTTTTTGTTCTTCAAAGTTTTATGTACTATAGGGTTGGCCCATAATATAATGCCATTAAAGGGAGGTAGAGCTGTTAAGAGGTGGTTGGTCTCACTGGGTTGTAGCTGAGTCAGACCACCTTTGAGAAGGAATCAATGAGTGGTCTCAGAGGAGTGGATTATTTTCTAGAAAAGGAAGTTATAATGGCCCTATCTAGTTTCTTGCTTTCTTTTCCTCTCTCCCTCCCTCCCTCCTTCCCTCTCCCTCTTCCCTCCTTTCCCCTCTCTCTTTCTCTGTTTACTTTCAAAATAGGGGTTCTCTGTGTAGCCCTGGCTTTTCTGGAACTCGCTCTGTAGACCTGGATTGCCTCAAATTTATAAAGATCCACCTGCCTTTGCTTCCCGAATGCTGGGATAAAAGGCATTTGCCACCATTGTTGGGCTTACTTTCTGCTCTTACAAGTGATCTCTGTTGCTTGCTTCTTGCATGTTCTACTCTCACTATGTATCCCAGTGTGCTATGATGTATCCCTCGGGTGATATTGGTGCTATGTCATTTAAAGTTTCAAGCTAACTGAAATGTCATACACTTTGACATGTTTGTGATTTAAATGTGTAATCCTTTCTCCCCAGTTCTTCAGTATGTGCCCGTGTTTGGGAGTTCGCTTTTAAAGGAGGTAATTAGGTTAGCATGGTTTCACTGAGCTGTTATTTAACATCACTGTGTCATTATGAGAAGGGGAAATTTGGAAGAAGACAACAATATGGAGAAGATATTAGAGAACACAAGAAGAAGGCAGTGGCCTACAAGTTAAAGAGGGAGATTTCAGAAGAAATCAACCCAACCTTGATGGCAGATTTCTGACCTCTAGGGTTGTGAGAAACTGGAGTAACTTGCAGTACCTCACTGTGGGAGCTCTAAACAAGAGGTAACTAGCATAAACATTGAGTATAGAACTCAATAATCTTTGAATGGTCAATCTTGATATTTTGTAATAGAATAAAGCTTCTTAAAATCTTCTGCCATTTGTAAAGTAAAGACTAAGTTTTCATTTGGAAATGGCTCAGCATTTGAAGTGTACTAGAATTCACCACAGCTGGCCTGGCAAAGGATTATATTCTTCAAAAGATACAACGTGAGTTGGTTTCCTAGGGCTGTTGAACCAGTTTACACCTTCAATGGCTTGAAGGGACTGAAACTTATTTAGAGTTCTGGAGGCTGGAAGTAGGAATTCAAGGCTTCTGCCATTCTTCCTTGCCTTTTCACCATTCCTGGGAAATTTTCTAGCATCTTCTATTAGATAGTCTCTAGTATTCTCTGGTTTGTATCAGCTTCTTAGCTTCAAATATGCCCTTGCCATCACATGGCACGTCTCCCCAGTGTGTCTCTTCCTCTTTACTTACGATATCAGGCATATAGGATTAGGTCCCAGCCTTCTCCGGATGAATCTTAACATTCTGAGTTTCTGTGGTTTAGAGCATCAAGATACCATTTTGTGTGATATTCAAGCTATAAAAAAGGCTTTGAGCCATAGTGGAAGAGAAAAGGAAATTCACATGATCAGCTTATTTAATTTTAGGTATCAAGGAGTAATTGATAGTGTGCTTTGAAGATACTAATAGCCTGAATGGAAAGGAATTAGCTTCTTGGTGTGTGTGTGTGTGTGTGTGTGTGTGTGTGTGTGTGTGTGTGTGTGTGTGTGCGTGTGCGCGCGCTATGCTCACACACAATGTAATATTTGCCAATAAAGTCAGGCTAATATGTGTTTGGCAGACTCCGCCCTGATTGCTCTTCTCACCTCTACATCTGCTCATTCCAGTTCCGGAGACCCCAACCTTTTGTTCAAATCCAAGGTACATGTCACTTGTTGTATTACTTTATTGAAGCAATATAGATTTTGAAAGCTCATTTCTTCCCTTTAACATACGATTAGCTTGCTTCACTGTCTAAAAAGAAACATCACACCCCTTTCTCAAATATGTTCTCTGTTCATGTCTGTGAAACCCATAGTCTAAGTGGCTTACTTGTCACTAGCCCTTCCTGTGATATCCATAGTCTAAATGGCATACTTGTCATTAGCCCTTGGCTGATCTTCAAGCTGTTGCAGACCATGCCACACACAGAGAGCTAGAAATAACCTTGGTCATCTGGAAATAAAACCATTAGCTGCTTTGCTTGAGAATTTTAAAAGTTTGCCATCTTGCCCATCTTACAATGAGCTACTTGAGGATAGAGGCTGAACCCAGTAACAGGATGCCTTGCTGCTAACATTCACCGAGAACTTTAATGTTTCTGCTACCATTCTAAAAGTTATTTCTCACCTTATCAGTGGTAGATACAGTCTATAGGTTTAAATTGAGGACAAGTCAAGAGTCAGGAGCACCACAGCATGTGAATGGCTCTGTGGGCATCAGACACACATGTAGTACATATACACACATACATACATACATACATACATACATACATACATACATACACACACACACATACATACATACACACATACATACATATGTAATACATGCATATATATACATGCAGCAAAACATGCATATACATAAAATAAAAAATCTTCAAAAATGAGTTACTTTATTTTAAAAATAACATTGCAATTCAGTCACCTACTTTTGGGTATAGATTGTTCCCAGACTCTTGTTCTCTTTGCTACTAAATGATGCTTGTAAACCATGGATCTCTGGGTCAAAGTACATACATCTCTTTTCAATAGGTATCAGATTACATTACCCAAACCTTTGCTGATTTAAATCTTTATAATGCGGACTTTTCCCTGTGATAGTATTGTTAGAAGTCTTGGCTGTAACTGTTAACTCTTATCTAGAGTAAACCTTTCAGGAAACTCAGATGACAGACTTTATAGACATAAAACATCTCAAAGATGTACAGAGGAATTAGAATAAAACAAATCCAGGATCAATTTTAAAGGCTTTAGAAATATTACATTTATTGATTCTCCTGTGTGTGTGTGTGTGTGTGTGTGTGTGTGTGTGTGTGTGTTTATAAGTAGCCATGTGTGCCACATCTCATGTGTAAAGATACCAAGACAACTTTCCAGAGGGAGTTCTCTCTGTCCACAATGTAGATTCCAGGATCAGATGAAGACAGGTAGGGACTCATGCTGTTAGGCTTTCCTTGCTGAGCCATCTCTCTAGCCTCAGGTTTGTTATAGGCTGTCCATTATTTAGGTTGGCTCATGACTTGGGCTCCTTCTAGACCAAAGTTAATGAGAGAAAGCAGGTAAAAAGAATCTTTATGTTCCTCGTGGAAAATATATGCATTTTAAAAGTTATATCTAAATTCTTTCTTTTAGCTACTAGGTAAACAGTACAAATACTAACCATTCTGTATCTGCTTGTGTGCAATTGCAGAGAATATATCACAGGATGGATCCGTTAACACAGTCATACATTTCCTGGCTGATCTAATATTTGACCCCTCCAATTGCTAGTTGTTGTCTTAGTAATTGCAAAGAGTGAGAGTTTGCTAAAAGTCTCATGTGACTATCTTTCTCTGTTTCTTAGCACTTAAATGTCAAAGAGGATGACATAGAAGACATATCCAGACCCTGTCATCTGGGGAAAGTGTCTTGTAGTCAATGTAGTCAGTCATTGTGTGTGTTTGTGTGTGTGTGCGCGTGCGTGCATGAGTGTGTATCTCAATCATATGGAGATGAGGCCAGACAGAGATGGACATCTTCTGTCTTCTTTGTTTGACAGAGGGAGAAGGAGATCAAGAATGAAAGACAGACAGACAGACAGACACACACACACATGAGAGAGAGAGACAGAGAGACAGAGAGACAGAGAGACAGAGAGACAGAGAGACAGAGAGAGACTGTGAAGGTTATAGCTGGTTCTGGATTCTTGTCCTGCTTGTGTTTTCAGCCTGTTATGAAGTGAATGATCTCTGCTGTGCACCCACTACTGTGAGATTCTGTCCTTCAAAGGTCCCTTCAGTGTCTGAAGACCTGCCACTAGTGCACAAGTCTTTAATACATGAACTTTTCGGAGAAACAAATGATAGCAGTAGGTGGTCAGTCCCTATATTGTTCCTGCCTAATAGTACTGCTGGTTAGTCTCATGAGGTTACTACTTCCTTCTAGGTTTGTCTTAATTAGGAAAACAAGCTTATAATTCAGGGCTGAAGAGATGGCACAACAGCCTTGCTGCTTTTCCAGAGCATGGGTTTAATTCCGTATAAACCACATGGCAGCTTACAACTCTCTGTAACTCCCACTCCAGGGGCTCTGATACCCTTTTGTTGCTTATGCCAGCATCAAACACACTGGTATTCAGACATACATGCAAGTAAAACCGAGGCATTGAAAACATCTTCATAATTATGTAAAGTTTCAAGTATTAGAAAAATAAAAATAGTACAATAACATGTTTATTGTAAAAATAATTTTTAAATCATTAGCCAAGTTTCAACAAAGCTAACAATATTTATAATATTTTACATATGCTATATTTTTATATACAAATATAATGCATTTATTTAAATTTGTTTGATTTATATATATTAGAATTTGACATACTTTAGAATATTTTTGCCAAATCATTTAAATGAAATTATAGCAATCATCACATTTACAGCTAGGTATTCTAGCACAAATTCCTCAAGAACAAAAATTTACATAAATATCATGTTAATATGCTATTAAAATTAATAATTACATTGCTTATTAATATATAATTATCTTGAGTTGTTCCCATAATGTCTTTAGTGAACACATTTTCAAAGTAGGATACAGCCTAGATTTCTGTACTACATTTGATCTCATGTTCCTTTAGAGTTGAGGCTCTTTAGACTCTAACCTAGTAACCTCTCAGGCTGTCTTCCTGCTGACTGGGTATTAAGGAGTGCAGTGTAGCTGTGGCGAGGGCTGTCCCACATTCTGTGTATTTTTAATATTCTTTCTTTACATCATGCATGGTTCAGTGTGTACTTCTCTGTCATCTTTTTCTAAAAACCTGGAAAATTGTTCTAAAGCCTTATGAGATTCAAATTAGATATTTGTGCACGAATCAATATCCTTAGATTCATTCACAGAAGTCACATAAAGGCAAACTGTCCCCTCGTGGTAGATTGAATTGTAAAATATCCCATTTAAATTCCAAAATACTTGTAGAACTTTTGGGACAGACCTGCTTCTCTGTAGTCCCATTCCAAATAGATTTAACATTCGTTGGTTGTCTTAGTTGGGGTTACTATTGATATGATGAAGCACCAGGACCAAAGCAACTTGGAGATGAAAGGGTTTATCTGCCTTATACTTCCATACTACTGTTCATCATCCAAAGGAAGTTGGGACAGAAACTCAATCAGGGCAGAAACCTAGAGGCAGGAGCTGATCCAGAAGCTGTGGAGGGATGCTACTTGCTGGCTTGCTCATTATGGCTTACTCAATCTGCTTTTTAAATAGAACCCAGGACCACCAGACCAAGGATGGCACAACCATAGACAGTGGGCTGGACGTCCCCCCATCAATCACTAATTTAAAAAATGTCTTCCAGCTGGATCTTATGACAGTATTTTCTCACATGAGGTCCCCTTCTTCCAGGTACTCTAGTTATGTCAAGTTGACATAAATCTAGCTATCATATTGGTCTTTGAATACATGATTATTACAGTGGATCTTCAAAAATGGTGATATTGAATTCTTTATCAATTTCTAGAATAAGGTTGTGTTTAATAATTGCCACTAAAGTTGCCACTTTAATAAGTGAGATTTATTTACGTTTTACTTTTCAAATACCAGATGCTATGTAAATGCTCAGGAATAGATTTTACCCTGAATTAGAATTCTTCTTAGTATGTGCAAGGCTGATACGGTATTGTACAGATGTCCCTGCCATGCCTTACAATGTGCTTTAGTGATGATGTCTTAACTAATAACAGACCAAAAGAAGAAGGAGGAAGGTTGTTCAAGTGACAACAAAGTAAGACTCCCTTCTCTTCCCCTTTCATTACCAGTTTTCCGTCAGTGTTGCCTAACAGAAGTCTTCCCCTTGACTGTGAGCATTGGAGATATTACTTCATGCACCTCTCCCTCACTCTTCTTTCCTTCTACCATCTCTCTCCATGCAAAGGAACTCACTAGAAGCACATAGGACATGCTCCTGAGAAGATAGGAGCTGACTTCCACTCTTCTATAACAAAATGATATCAAATAGTTGTTCAGTGCTAGGTAGGATATCAGTTCCCAGATCTACAATAACAACCATGGAACCACCACCTTTGCCCTCTGCCTTTCAGGAGCCATGTCTCAGTTTGAAATCTCCTTCTAAGAGAGTCAGATGACTCATCAGGAGTGAATGGTCATGAGGTCATGACAAAATGTCTTTAACAAATTCTTATACTTACTTAGGACATGAACAGAGTAGATCTGTCTTAAGCAGGATCTCTTCTGAATAATGAGTCATGACTGGAGTGGGTACTTTGTTGTAGATTTAGAATTCAGTTAGTGTATTGGGTCATGATTTTCTTCCTGAGAGCTGCTGGAATATCAGAGATGTGAAGATTACTCCAGCTTCTTAACATTCTCGGGAAATAGGTTCATCAGCATTTAAACATCTTCTATGGTTAACGATACTTTTGTTTTAAAAGATTAGATTTATTAACTTAGTAATTAACTTCTCATTTTGGCTTAGCATAAAAGGAAAGCAGCATTGTGTGGTACCTTTAATCTTATAATAAGCAGTCCTTATACATCATGATCTTCGTTCTAACTCCAGTATAGAGGTAGAGACAGATGATGTTTATAGTTCATAACATTTGCCTTTACAGCTTCATGTTCACTTTAGATAAATTGAAACAATAAAAGTCAAAGTAAGTCCTTACACATTAAATTTGTAGATGACTGCTTTTTATGTTATTTTCTTGAAAATGTCCTCTCCAGGTTATACCATCTGTTCTATGATTTGATTTGTAGAATAGTACTGAGAATATTTGTGTTTTTCTTTCCCATTCTTTTTTCTTTTTTTTTTATTGGATATTTTCTTTATTTACATTTCAAATGTTATCCTCTTTCCAGGTCTCCCCTCTGGAAACCCGTATCCCATTTCCCCTCCCCCTGCCTCTATGAGGGTGCTCCCCCACCCATCCACCCACTCTCACCTTCCCTCTCTGGCATTCCCCTACACTGGGGCATCGAACCCCCACAGGCCCAAGGGCCTCTCCTCCCACTGATGCCATATAAGGTCATCCTCTGCTACATATGTAGCTGGAGCCATGGGTCCCTCCATGTGTACTCTTTGGTTGGTGGTACAGTTCCCGGGGGCTCCAGGGGTCTGGCCAGTTGAAACTGTAGCTCCCTTTGATGACATTTCAATAACTCAGATTTCAAAAGAAAGTTCATGAAAATATGATTCTAATGTCCTTAGTCATAAAGCTAAACTTTCAGTTTTACCCAGCGATACCTCTTACTATCATCACCTCATAATCAGAAAGCTTTCAGTGAATTAAAAATATCCACTAAAGTAAAAGCTTTAGACATCTTGCCCATTTTCACATGTTTCAACATTATTAGCTCCTTAAAATAAATTAGCAACTCCTTTCTAGCACTTACCATAAACTAGCTTCCAATATAACTACTTTACTAACATAGTAGGAAATGGTGCTACTGTTCTCATATCACAGATGAAGACGTTAACATAGAAAGTCAAGGAAATTGCCCTTCGCTCTGTATGCCATGGATGGTAGAGTTGTCCTCTTATCTCAGCTTTGCCACTTCTTCCATAGCTTTAATTGCCAAATGTACAGATGTAAAGGCTTTAAACTCTGCATTCCCTGGCCTAGCCAGAATTATCGTTATAAAAAGTATTATATAGTCATTATCAATGACTTTTGAAGACTGTGCATTGCTCCAATTATATCAGATTTTATTATTTCCTAATTTCAAACAATAAGAAAAATGGATGCACTGACCGTTGACAGTACATACACTTCATGGTTATCATGGTTCATTTTTATGTTGCAAAGAATAAATGGTAAATCAGACCTTGGTGTTTTAGGAACAAACGAGTTGAAATTTCAATGTGAAGTCTATAAAATAATCACACTGTAATTTTGCTCTTTAGAGAAGATGAAAAATAAAGTCATCAATGTAAATGGTCTTGACTGTTCAGAAAAAAAGCATGAAAGACAGAAATTCATTTAGCCACTAAGATGAGCTTCCTGGCTTTATAGACATTTATGCTATTATAAATACCAAACTTCAAAGGCAGAAGGATAATTGGCTACCACTGATGCTTTGTTTGGTCCACGGTAGAATCCATACCTAGAGTAAGTGGGAACAAATATTTAAAGCTCTGTACTCATCACTTTCACATTATTTCTTCTATCAAAGTACACAGATGTTCCACAAGAGAGCAGAGATATACATAAAATGAGGGAATCAACTGACTACACAGGAGAAATTTAGCTAACGTTTTTGACAAAGGTTTGCTATGTTTCAAAGTAGAAAACACAGTAGAAGTAGGAAATGAAGGAAAGCTTGTGGATGGGAGGAAATGAACAGTGAGTCTGAAAAGCACAGCAGGATATTAAAATGAGAACATCAAGCTGGAATGAGATCTGGAACCTTTTCCAAAAGCGTCTTCAAACTGTCTTCATCATCTCTCAAGCATCACTGAGGAAACTCATCTCTGAGGTACTTGACTAAGATCACACATTTTGAGTGTCTGCATCGACCAACCCCACCCTTCCTCACCAGTGATGTTTGCACGTGAGAATATATTAGAAAGGGTGAGTATGATGGGGCAGGTTCTGGCACTTTCTATGAATTGTCAATTAAGAGTTGTGCGGTGTTTAATCAAGAGTAAGACTTAAGAGGACACTATGTTAATTGACTTCAATTGCTTGAAGTGCTTTAACTAGATATTCAAATTTATTGTACATATTGCTTCAGGGTAAACTGAACTAGGAAACTAGGAACTAGGAAAACAAACCACGTTTTAACCATAGGAAATTGCATGCATGACATTAGATTTAGAAAGATTACATTTATTTATGTATGTATGTATGTATGTATGTATGTATGTATTATATGTGTATTTGTAGGCACAGGATGTCACACATATGTAGGTCAGACAACTCATAGTAACTGGCTCCCTCCTTCCATCATGCGGGTTATGGGGATTGAACTTGGGTCACCTAAGTTCCTTTGTCCACCGAGCCATCTTACGAGCAAAACATCAGATTTCTTTAGTTTGTTTGTTTCAACAAAAGAACTGTGTCTTCCTTAGACATTGCTGGTTTCTCATTGTCATGAGTAACCACTTATGGCATGAGAAACTTAGAAGGCGGATCGTTAACAGATGGTGAGCTGTTTAGTAGGAGGCTCCGAGCCTGCATTTCTTGTATCTATCACTGGTCAGTGCAGAGTTCCTGTTGCTTCTGAGTCTTACATCAGCTGTGATCTTAGTGCTGGTGTGTTTGCCACTGCTCTGCCCCTCATGCTGATTTTCTGATTACTAGCCATGCCTTATGCCAGCTGTTTCTTTCTTTTTTTTTTTTCCTCCTTTTTTATTTTTGATACTTTATATACATTTCCAATGTTTCCCCTTTTCTGAGTCTCCTCTTTGTATACCCCCCATCCCCTCCCCAACCC